>JAWWEW010000033.1:14913821-14963015 GCA_035583185.1 Anabacerthia variegaticeps | reverse complement strand
GAGAGGGGACAGGGGAGAGGGGATGGGGGAGAGGGGAGAGGGTTATAGGGGAGAGGGGACAGGGAAAGGAAAGAGTGGCAGGGGAGGGGAGATCGGGGTACAGGAGAGGGGGCTCAGGTGCGGGAGAGGGGGCTCAGGGACAGGGGTACGGGAGAGGAGAGAGGGGGATTGGGGTATGGGGACAGGGGAGAGGGGATGGGGATCGGGGAGAGGGGGCTCAGGGACAGGGACAGGGGTACAGGAGACGGGGCTCAGGGACAGGGGTACAGGAGAAGGATCGGGGTAGGGGAGGGGGTTATGGCAGCTGTGGGGCCGGGGCTGCAGCCGGGGACAGGCCTGGGTGTCCTGGTCACAGCCCCGGCAGAGCCCGGCCTGTGGCAGAGCCCGGGCCTGGGCCTGGGGGTGCACCTGCAGCGGTGCCACCCGTGTGTGTGTCCCCACGGTGTGCCGTGTGACCACACTGCTGTCACCCGGTGTCACCTGTTGTCACCCAGTGTCACCCGGTGTCACCTGGTGTCACCAGGTGTCATCTGTTGTCACCCGTTGTCATCTGTTGTCACCCAGTGTCACCTGGTGTCACCTGGTGTCATCTCTTGTCACCCAGTGTCACCTGTTGTCACCCATTGTTACCCGGTGTCACTTGTTGTTACCCGGTGTCACCTGTTGTCACCCGGTGTCACCCATTGTCACTAGTTGTCACCCGGTGTCACTTGTTGTCACCCGTTGTCACCTGTGTCCCAGGCCCCCCCAGCCCTCGCTCGCCCCGTGCTGGCTCCGGGCAGGGCTGGGGGGCTGTGGGGTGTTGCTACTGGGTTGGGACAATCAGGAGGGCAAGCTCAGCCCTGCTCGGGGTCCCCGGGGTGGCTGGTGGCACCTGGGGCTGTGTGGGACACAAACACCTTTCCCCAAGCCTGGGATCTCTGTGCCAGCCCCTGCAGTGAGCCAGACCCGCGGCACCGCCAGCACCCCGAGGCGCAGCAGGAGGAGGAAGAGCGTTGCCATTGCCTATGATGAAGGTGGGCAGGAGGAGGGTGCTGAGCCCCGGAGACCACGCTGGGAGCCCAGGGACTGGCGGGAGCAGCTGGAGCGCATCCGGGAGATGAGGAGGAGCAGAGATGCTCCCGTGGATGAGATGGGAGTGGACAAGTGCTATGACACCAGCGCACCTCCTCAGGTAACAGCACTCCCACAGGGAGCAGCAGCCCCCTGCCTGCTCCCCCAGGCACAGGAAGACATGACCCTGCCCTCCCTCATCCTCCTGTTCCCCTGGATCTGTCCCACTCGGGGTGGTTCCAGAACAGAAAAATAAACACGGGGTGCATCAGGACTCTGGGCTGGGGTTGGTCCCGCAGGAGGTCATGGATGTGAGGGGCAGTGCTGTCTGCTGGGGCAGGCTGGCAAAGCACAAAGCCATATCCCTTTCTTCCTTAAAAACTCTGTAGGAGGCCAAGGAAAGTATCCAACAAGATGGCTCCAGAATACAGAGGAAAAACAGTATGGAAAAAAGGGAAAGGCAGCTGAGAAACAACATTCCAGGCTGCTTTTATGCTCCTCAAAGCAGGACACGAGCGTAGGGTGACCTCCTCCCCTCTCAGGATCCACTTTTAAGGGATACTGGTTGGAAGGAAGGGCCATGCTGGGATGGCTCCGTGCTTCCCAAGCCTGGGAACAATCAAAGGCCACAGATGTCACCTCCCTCTGAGAGGACTGTTGGCATCAGTACAAAAAACAAAAGCATGGTGGGACCTGGGGCTGCAGGGCTGTGCTCTGTGCTCAGCACTGGAGTGGGAATGGGATCAGCCATGGGCAGGCTCAGAGGAGCAGTGGGAGTCCCCGGAGTGGGAATGGGATCGGCCATGGGCAGGCTCAGAGGAGCAGTGGGAGTCCCCAGAGTGGGAATGGGATCGGCCATGGGCAGGCTCAGAGGAGCAGTGGGAGTCCCCAGAGTGGGAATGGGATCAGCCATGGGCAGTCCCAGAGGAGCAGTGGGAGTCCCTGGAGTGGGAATGTGGGGATCAGCCATTGGCAGGCCCAGAGGAGTAGTGGGAGTCCCTGGAGTGGGAATGGGATCAGCCATGGGCAGGCCCAGAGGAGCAGTAGGACCTGCTGGGCTCTGAGGGAGGGGTCTGGAAGACACAGCTGCACAGCCTCAGCACATGGAATGCTGTCCTTGCTGCTGGCAGGGTGCCGTGGGCTCGGATCCCCGGGGAGAAGAGTGAGCTCTGACCCCGGATCCGGACGGTGTCACACGCCCCACAGCCACGTGGGCTGGCAGCTGTGGGGCCAGGGGAACCACGGTGCACCACACGGAAATAACTCCTCCTCCCTAGGGAAGCGGGGTTGTTGCTTCCAAGAAAAAGTGGATGTCATAACCCTGTGCTCCTCACACCATTTCCTTGTACTCAGAGATTATCCTATTTCCATGCACTCGGGGATTTTTCTTGGAGCACCTGTGGTTTTGTAAACTTTGTAAGAGAGCTGGAGGAAGGATTGTGTCCCACATTACCCTGGGTCAGTCCAGGTTAGTTGCATCATCCTCTTCATTCTAGTGGGGACAGAATCACATCTGGAGAAAAATAATTGGGAAATGGGAGATGAATGGCCTAGCTGAACCCTGCAGGGCAGCAGCTGAAGAGCTTCTGGGTTTGTCCTTCTCCCAGTGTCTGTCATCCCAGATCTTCAGATTTGGTTCCATAAGGAGCTCAGATACCCAGTTCCTACTGAAGCCTACTGGGAAAGGGGTGGGGTTCACAAAAGCTGCTTGGAGCAGAAGTTGCATAAAAAGTCACTGGGTGTTTGTAGTTGTGCATCCTGTGGGGTCTCCTGAGAATTCCATTCTCAGGAAAACCTTTGTCTGGCCCTTTGTGGTTCAGTACTTTCGATGTGAGGTCCCAGGAGACAGAGCTGCTCCCTGCCCTTTCACGGATCATTACAGCTTAGATGGAAGGTGTTTCTTTTCTCCCTTTATTGTGTGATGGAATTAAAAGGTTATGAATTGTTCCTGTTGCAGCCTTCCAGCCTCCTGTAGGCAGGTACAGCTGAACCAGGGTGGGAACATGCCCTGTACTGGACTGCAGCTGGTGCTGGATGGGGGGACCGAGCCCTGGAGGTGGCTCTGGAGGTCTCAGGGGGTCTCACAGCCTCCTCTCCCCCAGGTGATGCGCTACCAGGTGCTGCTGTCACTGATGTTGTCCAGCCAGACCAAGGACCAGGTGACGTCGGCTGCGATGCTGCGCCTGCGCCAGCGCGGCCTCACCGTGGACAGCGTCCTGCAGATGGACGATGCCACGCTGGGGCAGATCATCTACCCCGTGGGATTCTGGAGGGTGAGTGCGGGATCCCGACGTGCACACAGAGCAACTCCCTCCTCTGCAGCTCAGCCTGTGTGCCCTTCCCCAAGGGGAGCTCTCCCCTGGAGTCAGGCTGGATTTTACACCGGTTTTGGCACTTTGTATTCCCAGCAGGGTGAGATGGCTCCAGGCTGCAGGGCCTGGAGGGTGCAGGGAGCTTGGAGCTCCCAGCTCTCAGCATTTTAATTCCAAGGAGACACCAAGGGTCTGTCTCCCCTCCACAACTCCCCTGTGTGGCCTCATCTGTAACACACACTCAGGAATGGTTGGTTTTCCTGTCTCTTTGCTCTGTATTGGAGGGCAGCTTGGATTTTGTGCCTTTCCCCTTGCGTTTCCAGAACAAGGTGAAGTACATCAAGCAGACGACAGCCATCCTGAAGCAGAAATATGGGGGTGACATCCCGAGCACTGTGGAGGAGCTGGTGCAGCTGCCAGGGGTTGGGCCCAAAATGGCCCACTTGGCCATGAACATTGCCTGGGACAGTGTGTCTGGAATAGGTAGGTTGGCCTGTGTTTCCCATTCCTCTCCTAAGTCCTGCCTGATCCATTCCCTGGGCAGAGGAGAAGCATTGCAGCTCCTGCCCCAGGACCCTGCTAGCATCCCTTCAGTTCACCTGCAGAGTTTGGGGGTGGGTGAACGATGTGACCCTCAGCCACTCACTCAGTGAGTTGCTGGAGGACTTAAGCATGGATACAGCTACTGTTTTTCCCCAGGTTTGATAGCAGAAATCCCCAAGGGCAGTCACTCCCCTCAGATACTGGTTAAGTGTTGCCTAATTCAGTAGGCATCCAAAATTATGTGTTACAGAGCAGTGCTTTGAAATCTGTTTGCTGTCAAGTGAAAGAGATGAGGGTAATTTTGTGATTTGGGGATATTGTAGGACAGTCTGAGGTTATTTTTTCCAGGGTTGCTTCTGTTGAAACAAATCTCATTTGGGATTTATGTTTGAGAGGGCAGAAGTGGGGCTTAGATTGAAATTGGTAATTCACGATGGGTTGTACAAAGAAGTGCCCTGGGCAATCTGTAGCTACAGAATTTCTGCTCTGAGTTCCTGGGTAACAGGTGAGCACAGGTACACCTGTTCATTAGTCCCAGCATCCCAGAATGGTTGGGGTTGGAAGGGACCTCTGCAGATCATCCAGTCCAACCCCCTGCCAAGGCAGGGTCACCTGGAGCAGGGACATGTCTAGGTGGGTTTGGAATGTCTCCAGAAAGGGAGACTCGACGGCCTCCCTGGGCAGCTGCTCAGAGCTCTGCCACCCTCCATGGAAAGAAGTTCTTCTTCACCTTGAGATGGAACTTGTTGTGTTTTAGTTTATGGCCATCACTCCTTGTGCTGTCCCTGGGCACCGCTGAGCAGAGTCTGGCACCATCCTCTGACACCCCTTGGGGATATTTGTATGGACTGATGAGATCCCCCCTGAGCCCCCTCCTCTCCACACTAACTAGGCCCAGCTCCCACGTTCTCTCCTCAGCACAGAGATGCTCCAGACATACCCTGTTTGTTGAGCAGCGAGTGCAGGAGGGGCAGAGCTGTGCCTGGGGAGCTGTTGAGGCTGGACCATCACCTGCAGGTCCCAGCCTGGGGCCCCTGGGGACAGATTAATATTCCAAACAGATTTGCTGCTTAATGGAAGAGCCCTGGGAAGGCCAGGAGTGGTGTCACCCGTGAGTGAGTGCTGGAGGCCGGCGTGGGCAGGAGCTGGATCCTGCAGCCCCACTGGGGACCATCAGCTGGATGAACCATGGCCCTTGCACTACATTTGACAGCCCTTGGGGTCTGTTGTTCTCCCTGCTGTGGGGGAGGGAAGTCCAGAGGCAGCCAGACCAGCCGAGTGTTTTCCAAATAATTGTGTGCTCAGTTTTGATTTAGGAGGCAAGGCTTAGTCTTCCTGTTTACAGCAATTTCCTGAGTTTTGCCCAATTAGCCCCAGAGACAGGTTTATCACTGCTGATCTAACAATAATACACTTTGCATTCAGAGCTTTTTAGCTCAAAGCACTTTATAAACACTCGTTTAAGCCTCCCAAACCCTCCCGTGCTGGTGGGTATGATGGAATGTGTTTTCCATCTGGGTAAATGAAGGGGCAGACATCACAATTTGCGTAATAGCAGCGGGAACACCGTGAGGATGAGGATGTAGGGAAGAGGAGAACAGGGGACAGGCTGCCCTGTGCCTGCTCCATTGGAGCAGGGGAACCTCTGGAGTGCGACTGGCTCCGATTGTGCGAGCGTGGGGAGAAATATCCACCCCAAGTGCTGTTGGCTCGGGGCCTGAGAAGAAAACAGCACGTTTGTTTTTCAAGTGACTCTCCCATTCCTGTTCCTGCTGCCTGCAGGGGAAGCTTTGCAGGGCCCTGGGCCTGGTGGGCTGGGACAGGCAGCTCTTGGCTGTGCTCTCTCCGTTCAGGTGTGTCTGTCCCACCTAAACTCTGGGCTCTCCCTTCCCAGCTGTGGACACCCATGTGCACAGGATCACCAACAGGCTGAAGTGGGTGAAGAAGGAGACCAAGTACCCTGAGGAGACTCGGGTAGCACTGGAGGACTGGCTGCCCAGGTGAGGCTGCAGGAGACATGGCTGAACACAGTCCTGCTTCCAGCATTTTCACTGACTCTGTTTTGGGACCCTCCTCTTTCCAGGGACCAGTTGCAGGTGTTTCTCCTCTCCCAGAGAGCTGCAGCAGCAGCATTTCAGCTGCTTGGTTGTGTCAGGTGCATCAGTCACCCCTCATGCAGCTGGAGCTCTTGGTCCCTGATTTTTGCCTTGACAAGTTTACCGCGACCCAAGCCACACACAGGACCTTGCTGAGCCTAATGGCCGCAGCAGGATCAGCCCAGAGCTGGATTCTGGCCTTCACTGATGTTTTATTTTCAGTATCAAACACCAGCTGACAGGTACACAGGGACATCTCCACACCTGACACACTCCTTGGCACAAGGGAATGACCACAGGCACTTGGTGTCATTGTCCTTTGCTCCTACTCAGTCCAGCAGGATCTGGAAGGGTTGGGAGGGCTGTTCCTAGCAGGGATCAGGAAAGGCTGGGAAGCTGGGACTCGCCTCCAGGTGCCTGGGGAAGCCAGGAAGAACAGGCAGTAGGGGAAAGGGATCCTCAAACAGCACAGGCTGTTCTCTAAGCCCTCTGAGCAGCTGTATGGGAATGCTCATGTTTCTCCTCTCACTGCAGGGATCTCTGGAGGGAGATAAACTGGCTCCTGGTGGGCTTTGGCCAGCAGACCTGCCTGCCTGTGAACCCTCGCTGCAGCCAGTGCCTCAATCAGGACATCTGCCCAGCTGCCAAGAGATGCTGAGGGATCATCCAGCCTTTGGAGAGCCACAAAGCTGCTTGTGCTGAGCAGCAGCTGAGCTGAGCCTGGTAGAGCTGGGCTTTGCACGGGGCTGATTGTGTAACTGCAGGGAACAGGAGCTGCCAGCTCAGCACCTCGGGTGGGAGCAGCTGCTGGTGACTGCTCAGCTCTTGAGAGGAAAAAGGGGCTTGGAGAGTGCAGTAGTCCTGCTGTGCCAGTGCTGGAGGCTCCAGCCTGTGTGAAAGCCTCAGCATGTCCCAGCTGTGCCACACTGAGTCACTGTAGAGAAAAGCTTTGTCCTCAGGGACTTGCTGCTGCTTGTAAATACACGTTTAATAAAGGTAGAGGGAGTATTTTTGCACCCACGAGGTTTGCTGGCATCTGTGTGACACAGGGCAGGGGGAGGAGGGGACGGGTGACCTCAGCAAGGCTGAGACCATGGCAAGCAGCCCTGGCAGCTGAGAGCAGGCAGCACACACCTGCCAAGCACCTGCCAGCCCAGACTGCAAAGGGCTCTGCCACAGCAAGGTGTGCTGTCAACAGGACAAGAGGAAACAGCCTCAAGCTGTGCCAGGGCATGTTCAGGTTGGACATCAGGAGGAATTTCATCATAGAAAGGGTTGTTGGGCATTGGAAGGGGCTGCCCAGTGAGGTTTGGAGTGCCCAGCCCTGGAGGTGCCCAAGGCAGGACTGGCTGTGGCACTCAGAGCTCTGGGCTGGGGGACAAGGTGGGCATCGGGCACAGGGTGGGCTCTGTGGGCTGGGAGGGCTTTTCCAACCTCAGTGATGCTGTGATTCTAAGGTAGAGCTGCAGCATTCCCAAGCCAGGATCAGAGGTGATCAATGCCTGGACAAGTGACCTTTGGGTCCTGGCAGCAGAAGAGCAGGGGGTCACACAGGGACAGTAGATGAGCCAGTGTCACTCTGTGTGTGCCATCAAGGGTTACAGTGGCCATGGGAGCCAGGCTCATGTGTCCTCAGGAGCTGCCAGAAGGGACACCACCACCCTGTGTTCTCTTCTTCAAAGAAAGGGCAGTGCTGACTTCATTGTGGAGCTTCAAAGGAATAATTTCAGCTTCTCTTTAAACAGGCAAGGGAGGAAACAAAGTTTACAGTGTGCTAAAGGCGGCTGCAATTCCGCTCTGAAGGTCCCTACAGCAGCTGAGGAACGAGCAGATAAGTCCTGGGTACATGGGAGACCAAGTTTATTACTGACATTACAGTGTACATTATGGTTTTGCTGACAGCCTTATACTTTGATTTTTTTCTCCAAGTTAAATGTACAGGAACTGAATAATTACTACTGAGCTACAGGATGTGAGGAATATGGTAATGCTTCAACCAGGAGCAGTTTCCATGGGCTAAGCAGAGATTAAGATTTTAAATCTTATCAGTACGGATTCGCACCCCTGATTTCTTTTGATCTGCATTCAAAACTACATGTTCTTCCCCCCCCTTCAACTAGAGCAGTCTTGGATGAGAAATGGGGTATTTACAACAGGTCTTTGCTCTCTGAGCTGTGTCAGGGTGTCCTGGGAACGCTCTGCCCTGCACAGCCCGGGCACTGCTGGGGTTTGGCGATGCGGGCACGGGAAGCAACGTGCACACCATGAAAGAGGGCTCCTGCCAAACATTACCCATTGAGAGATCATATTTGGGGGGCCAAAAGGAGAGCATGTAATTTGAGGAGGGTAGGGAAGAGGTGTCTTACTGGCAGAGCCCTGAGCGGAGGCAATCTCTCCACATGCCCCCTGATCCCACTGCCTGTCTGTCACCAATAGCCAAATATCTGCACCAGTTCCTCTCCAAAGTCATTATCTGCAACCTGTTCAGCCCATCAACAATCCTAAAAGAGAACTTTCCTAAAGAGAACTCATCTCCTGCACCCCTGAGGCTCTCCAAGCTCTCCTGCCAGCAGCAAAGAGCCACAGGCATCAGCTGCTCCCCATGGGGAAGCCAAACATCCAGTGCTGAGCCCCAGCCCAGTGCTGAGGAGAGCAGAGAATGGTATAAGGCACCTTTCAGCTCCATATTTTGGAAATACCTTGGGAAATATACATGGAGCTGTTCCCACATCCACAGCACACTGACTAACCTGAGGGCCATGGGCTTTTATCACAGCAGTGCTGGAGTGAGGCAGGGCACAGTCACCACTCTGTTTGCCAGCCGGGTGAGTGCTGCTCTTTGCTTTCAGCTGGGAGAAGTGGTTTGTGCCCCACTGTCCTGCTGTGCCCAGTTCCTTCCCAGCCAGTACTGGGATTGCTGCTGGGACAGCCCAGTCCCAGCTGGACACTGCCCTGCTAACACACCTCTGCTACCCCTGAGTGCTGCAGGTCGGCTGAGTCACCTTCCCTCACACAGCCAAAGGCAAGTCATAAAGAGCTGGAATGAGCTTAATTTGTGATGCTTTAAAGATACACCTTGGAGGCTCAAATGCCCTGAGCAGCGGGTGGAAGGAGGCCACACAATGCCAAAGCAACTGCCCATTCCATCACACCTCTGCCAGCTTCTCCTCCAGCCCCACAGAGATCCCACAGCTTTGGAGGATACTCTTCAGATGGCAAGATACTCTCATGGGCTGGAGGCACCAAATCCCAGCCCAGGTGGGACCCAGAGATGCTCCAGCCCCACCTCCCCAAGCCGAGCCTGCAGCTTGAGCTGCATCCCCCCGTTCCCCCCTGGAAGCAGATGCTGGGTTGTCCTCACTTCCAGGTCTGTCCAAAGAGCTTTTGAAGCATCTTGTGTCTCTCGTCTTCGTGTGCCTCGGGGCTGGACCGGCCCCTCCCTGCCTTCCATGGCTGCAGGTGGTGAGGGCTGGGCTGGGGTTGGGGTTTAAATCCTGCCCTCTCCCCTCTGCAGAGCTGTCGGGGATGAAAAAGGGGCTTTAATTGCCAGGGCAGGAGCTGCTGGTGGGAGGGAGGTTCCTAAACTAAGTGGGAACATATGGGACTTCATTTAAAAAAAAAAACAAACAAAACAACAAATGTTTTTGCTTCAATAGCAAAGCCAACATGAGCAATTTCTAGCCAGAGTCCATTTTCCCATCGTGGGATCAGCTAATGCTGGACATGGGGTGCCAGGGAGGGGGTGCCAGGAACACCCCACCCTGTGGGCACCCACCATGAGCCATGAGATGTTTGCACAGGGGTACAGAGCATCCCATGGGGCTCAGTCTGGGACACCCACGGAACCAAAACAAACACCCCAAATAAAAACATTTTAAAAAAAGAAGTAACAGAAGCCTAAATGATTCAGGAAACAAGAGTTAAAATTCTTCCAGTCCTTTCTCATAGGAACAGGGGACGGTGGGCAGCCAGAGCCGGGCTCGAGAGCAAGCAAGAAAAGGAGCTTTGGTCACATTTGTCTTATGAGAATCGCTGGTGAGTAACAACAATAATAATAACAATAATAATAATAATAAAAAATAAAAATAAAAAGGGCTTTAAAATACGCCTTGTAAAAGCAACCAGTGAAGAGCAGAGCACAGAGCATCTCACGTGGACACTGAAGGACAGGGCGTAGGCACCTCAGAAACGTCCGAGCTGGGCGGGAGGGGCTGGGGCTGGGGGTGGCCACCAGCCAGGCTCAGAAATTGCTGAAAATCTCCCGTTTCTTGTTCCAGTCCATCTGCGGCGCTCGCTTCTTCACCCGCTTGGCCCTCACCTTCTCCTTGGCCTCGGCGGCCGTGGGGCTCAGGCTCAGCCCGCTCTCCTCAAACGGGTCCTTCTTGTCCCCGTCTCCATCCTGCGTGCAGAAGGAGAGATGTCAGCCATGGCAGCATCCCCACACCGACCCGGTGTCCCGGGGCATTTCACCCCAGAGAGCCCTTTCACAGAACCACTGAGGTTGGAAAAACCTCCCAGAGCATCCAGTCCACCCTGGCGCTGATCCCCACATCTAACTTCTGGTTCTACAGCCACTGCAGCAACATGTTCCCAATCAGAAACCCCAGTCCACCAGTTCTGACCCTGCTGCAGCACCCACATCCTCAGGGTACAATTGATGTCCTCACCAAAACACTTTTACTCCACTCTTGGGGTCTCTGAGCCCATCCAACCCTACATGCCTATGAAGACCCAGCCCATCAGGGCTGGTGTCAGTGGGCAGCAGCTCCACCACAGGCACAATCTAAAGCTTCTGCTTCATTAGTCATGTCTGCACTGAGGCTCTGGCAGTGCCAGGCTGGAGCCAGGCAGGGTGGAAGTGCCCAAGGAGGTTTGGGGTGGAGGATGCACCCAGAGCTGCACTCATGTCAGGAGTGGGCAAACACACAGAATGGAGACCTTCACCTTCAAGGAAACATTCCAAAGCTTTCCTGCTGGCACTGCTCCCTCACCACGCATGCCCAGCTCCAAAATAATGATTGCACAAACCCTGCTGATAACCACGGGCTGGTCCTTCCACCAGCACCACAAGATAACAACTCTGGCTTTGCTGTGGCTTAACAAGAGCAACCTGACCCAAACTGACCCAAAGTAACCCAAACTGAGCCCAGATAAACCCCACACCACCCCCAGGGACTCTGCCTTCTAATGCAGGGGTGTGACAGCAGACCCTGAAACAGCCCCACAGCAATTCTGGGCTTGAGCACTGGGACACAGCCCAGTTTTCCAGCTTTTCCACCCCAGGGACTCTGACTTCTCGTGCAGTGACCCCTGAAACAGCCCAAAGGTGACTCCATGGGAGGAACTGCCACCAGGACACAGCCTGGTTTCCCAAAGGCAGCAGCCACTGGAGCAGCACATGTATTATTTAATGCTCAGAGGGAAATGGAGATGCCAGACTGCAGGCGTTTGGCCACAGCTCGGGCACAGCTGGTGTCCCACAGGGCTCTGGGTGCTCTGAGAGGCCCTGTGAGCACTTGCTGCTGTCACATTCCTGCTCCCAAAATGTCCCAGGGCAGGGCACAGCACAGCAGAGACCCCACAGAGCACCTGCAGGGAGACATTCCTCTCTTTCCAGCAGAGGCTTGTGCTAAAGGTAATTTTTGAGCACTTTACAATTCCCCTACTTTTTATTTTAAGAGAAAAAAAAAAACCCTGCTAAATCAGTAACACCTGAGAATACCATCTATGCCTCCTGATGATTTTTGGCTGCCCAAAACACATGGACACACAGCACCATAATCAGGTTTGTGCCTACACCAGGGGGTAAAGGGGAGGGGCAGTGTTTGGGGTTTTACCTCTGATTCCTTCCCAGGACTCTGCAGGTCACTGTGAGATGAAGATGTGGATCCTCCATTCAGCTGGAAGATACAAAAATGTTATTCTGGTGTGTGCAAAGACAGAATTATACTAAAAATAAAAAGCCAGGTGGAAAAATGCTCCAGCCTGGAGGGGATGGTCCTGCTGACCCAGCTCACACAGGAGCTCCCTGGGATTTCCCAGCAGAGCTGCTGCTCTCCCACATCCCCCACACCAAGCAGAGCATGGTCTCCATCCTGCCAGCACCACGATGTCACCCACCTTCTGTCTCTGGGATTAAACAGAGCTGAAACCAGCCTCTGAATTAAAGCTGTAGTGGGGAACAATTAAAACAAGCCAGCAGCAGTAAAGCTGAGCTAAACGAGCCCTGGGGACATTTTGTGCATCCCCCTGCTCTCCAGGCTCACCTGGCACAGGTGAGAGCCAGGGAAAGACCCCAATCCCCTGTGATCACTCCAACATATCCCCCCCAGCCATGGGGACACCCTGGAGCAGGGGAGGACTCACCTGAGTCTGTGCAGATCCGTTTGTCATGGGCTGAGGAACCACCCCTGGACAACACAGAGAGAAGCACAGTCAACACCCTCAGCTGGGATTGCTGTCCTTGGGTCCCAGGAAAGCTGGGATTGCTGTCCCAGGGTCCCAGGAAAGCTGGGATTGCTGTCCCAGGAAAGCATCACTCAGCATCACCCACCTGCCTCCTCCCCTGCCCACCCCACCAGCTCACCCTGTCCCTTGGCTTTGCCCTGTGCTGTTTTCCTGCCCACACAGAAGCCCCTCCACCTTCCCTGAGCCCTTCTGGAGCCACATCCTTACCAGTTGCCCAGAATTCCCTCAATATCACCCTGTTTTGATCAGAAGAAAACACTTTCCAGGAAGGGGACAAGCACTAAGAGCAGCACACTCCCATTTTTTTTGACCACTATTAATTTGTCTTCAGAAGTTGTTTAATTAAAAACCTTAAAAAAAAAAAAAAAACAGCTCAAAATTCTCCACCAAAATCAGCGTGTGGCAAAGAACCATTCCCCAGACACCCTGGACTTGAATGTGCTCCCTTCCAATGATTTACACTAATAATATCCCACATTACAGCAAATGCATTTAAGCTGCCAGTCACAATGATCAAGCCGTTGCCCCAGGCATTATCATGTCTCATCTGTCCCAGACTAACAGATGTGTTAATTGTGAGGAGATTAATAACTGAATTATGTCGAGCCTGGACGCTTCCCTACAGACCAATTTGGGGGCTGCATCACTGCAGGGATTCCTGGGGCAAAGCAGTGTTTAGAAAAACTAGACCTAAATCTTAATTTTGAGAGTGTGCTGGTGCAAAACCCTCCATTATGGCATTTGGATCCTTAAATATTTAATCATACTGAATGTTGGATTCGTGTTCAGAGTACAACAAGCGATGGGCATGAGGAGAGTCAGCTCATGGCAGAAGTGATGTTAAGGGCTCTGATATCATAAGAAGCTGAATTTTAAATTATTTAAATGAGAAGCAAGCTTTAAATCACAAGGGACATTAAAGTAGAACTGGACTTTGAGGGGAAAAAAAAGTAATTTAAAAATCAGGCATGTCTAGAAATACTTTCATATTTCCTTAATCCTAAAAGGCCTTAAAATCCACTCATTATCTTAAAGGTTGAGGTGCTCAGGATCATTGGAAATGGTCAGTTTGAGGTCAAAGCCGTTCAATTAAAGAGTACAATTATTATTCCCTCTTCCCCTGCAAACAACAGAATCTACCAGAGCTCTTTGTCACCAACTCAGGTGCCATCACTGGTCAGACAGACCCAATTCCTGGGCTCTGAGTGCACTGAGACAGCAGTGAGTGCTGCAGGACCAGGCAGGGGCTGGAGCACCCACCCACCCTCCCAGGAGATCCATGGCTCCAGCTCCATCCCCTCTGGGAACAAGGGCTCCTTTATGGCTGGAGCGAGCTCCCCAGTGGAGCACCTGACACCCAGCACTGCCTGACCCACTTCCCTGCACAAATCTGCCCATTGAGCATCCCCGAGTGCAGATAAGGAGCAGAGCTCCCTGCTCGCCCGGGGGGGCAGGCTGGGCTGGGAGACACAGCTTGGGAGTGGACAGGCAGCTTTCCCTGCCAGGTTTCAGCAGCAAGGAAAACATTTCCCACACCAGCCACCCACTGGGCATGAAACCCTTCTCACTGCTCACACTGGGTTTGCTCCGTGGTGCTCCAAGCACCATCAGGCTCCTTCACAGCAGTTCACAGAACCATGGAAAATCCTGGGATGGTTTGGATTGGAAGGGATTTAAAGCTCATCTCACCCCAAGCCCCTGCCATGGGCAGGGACACCTTTCACTAGCCCAGGTTGCTCCAAGCCCCGTCCAACCTGGCCTTGAAGGTTCCCCCCAAATCCCACCACACCTCAGTCACTTCATGGCAGCAAGTTCCTAAGTTAATTATTCACAATGCAAAAGTAACAGACTGGTTTTTTGGCTGGATTAGGGTGTATTCTCATTATTTATAAATAGCTGGGTGGTGCTCAGGAAACCACTGAGGGATGAGACAGAAGGGAAACGTGACTCTCCCTCGCTCCCGAGATCCCACCCGTGGCACGGTGAGTCATGGGAACGGAAGGTCTCACCTTTGGTGTGCTCCTCCGTGGGGGTCACCCCCAGCTTCTTGAAGTATTCATCTGTTTCGGGGTCCACCACGAGGAGCCTGGCCTCGTGCTCCCTGGCCTTGATGTGGGACACCACCTCCGAGTGCCGCAGCCCCTCCACGTTGATGCCGTTCACCTGCAAAGCCACAGCATCAGAACCCAAAGCTGTGCCCCCTGCAGCAGAGACTCTGCTCCTGCCTCACAGACCCCCACAACAGCCTCCTCTTTCCCTAAGGGATGGGGTTTTCCTTTTTTTAATGTCTGGTGGGATGATAGGAAGGCTTTGGGCTTTTCCTCTTCCCTGTCTTGAGCCAGCCATGGTCTCCTAAACCCCCCCAGGGTTACTGCGTGTCTCTGCCTGTATCCCAAACACATCCATTGGGAATCACAGACCTCAGGCTCCACCACCACCTCACCCACCCAAGTCCCACCAAAACGCTCTCCCTGCCCTCTTTAGGGATGTCAAGCCCAGCCTTCCCCTGGGATGCACCCCAGGAATCTCAGGCTGCCTGTGAGGTGCAGCTAAGCATGGGCACAGGCTTGGTGCCACTGGTGTGTCCTGGGGCATCACCGTGCCACCCTTCAGCCCTTTCTGATGGAAAATCATGGATTTCTCACGTCCCTGATGGATGAATCCCTGTGCCTGCTACAGATTCATCTGTGCCTCTCCTTCCTGAGAGCCAGGACCTACAGGGAACACGATCCTCTGCTCCCGATTGTTCCCCACAGCGAGGGGACCATTGTGATTCGGGGGCATTGTTCGGGTGGGAATGAATCACCCTTTGTCCCGCTGGGAAGGGCCCCGACAGCCTCGGCGGCTGCTCCTCCTGGACGCCAAGGGACAGACAGGGCAGGAGGTTTAGGGCTCTGATGGCAGAGCCTGAGCTGTGCCAGCTCCAAACTTTGGGGTCCCCCTGGTTCAGAGGGCACAGCTGGGAGGGCTGGGATAAAAAAGAACCCATTCCCAGGTTTGGCACCTCGCTCCAGGTGCTGCCAACCCCAGCTGCTGGCTCATAACCCCACTCCATCCCTGGCACCACCATCCCACCACTCCAGGTCACCCTGGTCCATGCCCAGTGCTCACCCCTGGGGTGAGCTCAGGGCTGCTCTTCCCCCCGCCCTGCCACAGGGCTGGCAGGTATCAAATATTTATCCAAGCCCCAAAGAGCAGGTAGGGAGGGGATTGGGTTTCGAGCTCTCCAGCTCACCCCAGGCTGCTTTGTGTGTGCCAGGCACTGGGCCAAGCCCATCAATAAATAACACGACCCCTCGCCAGGAGCTGCTGCCACCGGTGCCCCATTCCTGGCCCCAGCCCCACGCTGCTCCCAGCATTAAACTTTCAGGGGCTGGGAAGAGGCAGCAGCTCCCACTGGCTGGGCAATCCATGGGGCTGGAAAGCAGTGTTTTTCCAGCTCACTCTTCCAGGAGAGCATTTCCCATAACCCTGAAGCAGCAGCGAGGGCCACGATGGCACAGCATGCTGGGGACATGGGTCAGTGGTGGCCTCGGCAGTGCTGGGAAAATGCTTGGACTTGATGGCTTTGGAGGACTTTTCCAGCCTAAACTATTCCGTGGTTCTATCCTGTGATCCCATCTAGACTTCAGTGCTCACAAATGCCCACTTGGCACGAGTGGAAGGAGCACAGAGCCACAGGCAGAGCACCCCCATCTCACAGCTTGGAATCACAGAGGAATACTGGGGGGATCTGATGGAAAAGGTCGTGGGACAGGGTCTGTTTCAGCCTCAGGCACCCTGAGGGTCCCATCACGGGTGCTGTCCCTCCTCCCACGTGTGTGTCCCACCCTGGTACCTCCACCAGCCTGTCCTGGGGCCGCAGCCCCGCTCGGGACGCCGGAGAGTCGGGATCCACCGAGCGGATGAACTGCCCCGGCCGGGATTTCTCGCTGTGCAGGTTGAAGCCGTAGCCATTGGGGCCTTTCTTCAGGTGACACAGACGTGGGCACAGCTCCTTCTGTCCATTTAAATCCTGGTTAACAGAGGGGGACACAAACCAGGGGGTTAATTCATGGGTTAGGTTTGCCCCAGGCAGAGGTGACCGCACATAAAGGCGCCGAGGAAGCGCCGTATCTGCCCCCCATCCTCCTGTCCCCTGCATGGGGACAGGTTAACAAATGAATTTCCTCTCATTGAGTCTATTTTAGAAAACCAATTGTCCAAAACCACTCCAGAAAAATTAAAACAAAACAAAAAAAATGCATTTCCTTCACCAGGAGCAGCCCAGATAAACCCACCCATGTGCCGGGACCCCTCCCGGCAGCAGCCGAGCCCCAGCCCTGGTAGGGAAGACCCAAGGCCGAGCTGAGCTTTGCCCAGGCTCACCCAGACCTGGGATTAACCTCATTTATTTATTTAAGGCAGCACCACACCCGTGATCCTGGTGACACTGGCATGGCTCACGGATGCCATCACATCCCAGCGAGGGGGTCTGGGATGATGAACCCCAAAGTCCAACCAACACAGGAAGGCTGAGCTTGTGCAGAATGTCACAGCCAAGGCACTTCAGGGCTGATCCCAACTCCTTCAGCCCCCCAAGGAGGGATTTTACAGAGAAGGACAAAGTGGGGGCACAGAGTGATCATCCCTGGGGATTGTCTGTGCTGGGGATGGACTTTCCATAGAATCCCAGAATGGTTTGGACTGAAAGAGACCTTAAAACCCACATTGTTCCACACACTGCCATGGGCAGGGACACCTTCCACTAGCCCAGGTTGCTCTAAGTCCTATCCAACCTGACCTTGGACACTTCCAGGAATGGGACAACCACTTCTCTGGGCCATTTTGGCCATGGATTCAATGCCCAGGAGAGGCAGAAATGAATCAGGGTTCAGTACCAGCCTTAACAGCTCAATCCCAGCATCCAGGAGGAAACAGGGATGTGACATGGCCAGGCTTTACACACAGAATGGTTCAGGTTGGAAGGGACCACTGGAGGTCATCTAAGTCCAACATCCCTGCTCAAGCAGAATTCCCCAGAGCACATCACTCAGGACTGTGTCCAGACAGCTTTGCTCTGGCACAGGAGGGGCACCAGGACCACCCTGATGGTGCTGAGCAACAAATTCCTCAAAAACTACTCACACAGGAGAGTCAACACCAGCAACACCCATCACGGGCTTTGGGGCACAGTGGGACCTGAATTTCACAGAGATTCACTTGGCACCACAAAGTTTTACTAAAAATCAGCTCTGTGTGTTGACACCTCAATCCCAGATCAGTTTTTAGAGGGGAAAAATCATCACTGCAACACCCCAAAGCAGGATGGGGCTCAGCTCCACAAACCAGGAGCAGCCCCACACCCTCATCCTCTCCCTCTGCACATTTAACCCCCTGGACTTTTCCCATGGCCCCAGAGCAGCCGGTTCACCCTATCTGCAAACATTTCCAGCCTGCCTCGGAGTTCTTCAAAAACTGAAGAAAACAGGAAATGATTCAACTGGCCCAAGAGGGTCAGATTTGCGTGACCTTAAAGGACACCAGGGGCTCTGTGTGGCAGGACAAGGGGACACGTGTCCCAGGCTGAGGGGAACGTGGCTGGGATCACCAAAATGCACCTGACATCACCTGCTTGGGTTTAAAAAGGACCTTTAAAACCATTTTCCTCCTGCTGCATTTTCACAGGGTCAGAGCGTGAAAACACAGAAAAGCACTGAGGAAATCACCCCAAAATGCTGCCCCAGTGTGGGGATCCCCCTGGGACACACCAGGGTCAGTCCCTCCGCCTCTGGGGATCCCCTGGGATCACCAGTGAAATCAAATTACCCAATAAATAAACCACAGAGGGAATAGCTGCAGGATCCCTTTGACTGCGAGGCTGGTGACCAGTGCTGTGTCCTACACAGGCTTCTGCTCCTTTCACCTTGAATTTAAGGTCCTTAACTGGAATGAATCCAACATATTTATTTTTTTTAATATATATATAAAATAATCCCACTTCAGCATCTGTTCTGAGCAGAAATCCTCGGGCAGAACTGCTTATCCTCCCCCAGAGATGATCCAGGGCTTTCGCCGGGCTCTTAAACCTCCCGACTAACGCAATCCTTGGCTGCTGCAAAAAGCAGGTCCTGGAGCTGAGCTCTGCAAAGCCCCTCTCTGGGATGAAGCAAACCCTGACACTCCCCTCATTCCCCCTGCTCAAACCCCTCCACTGACACAGAGCTGCTGCCTCTCCTGCCAGCTCCGCTCTTTTTTATTTCCTTTTTTACCCGTGCCAGCGTTTCCCTGGTTGTGTTCTGGGAAGATATTTCCTAAGCTCCCGGGGGAATTTGGCCTTTGTGAAATCCAAGCCCTGCCACAGAGCGTTCCCTGGGACAGCAGCACGTTATCTGGGCTTCCCAGGAACCCGCCTGGTCCCGCTCCGGAGGAGCCTGCGCCGCCTTTCACACGCCAAGGACATGAAAGCCAATTTGGCTGAAGTTACACTCACATGGATACTATAAAGCAACAAAAAATAACTCTATTTTTTTGTCTATTTGCCTGAAAAAGAAATAAAATTGCAAAACGAAGCAATTTGGGTTTTTCTAGGAATCCAGACTCTACCTTAATTTAATAAACTGGATTAAGGAGGAATGGCAAGACATGCTCCACCTCCAAGCATCCCTGTCTGGACCATCCAGGGGGTGTGTGTGTGGATAAATCCTGCCTGGATAAGCTGCTCTGCCACCCCATCCCTGGAGCTGCTGCCTGAGGCAAACCATTGGAATTTTAGAAGGAAAACGGTTTCGGAAGCGCAGTTCAAACTGGCCCATTTAAAAATGCACAAACAAGACATTAAATAACAATGAAACACTTTCAATAAACTGAAAAAGCCCCAGTTGGGTGTTGCCAGCTCTCACAATCTCATGGCAACTCTTGCAGCATCTGATTTTTGATTTCCCTTAGAGTTTCCAGTGCTGCTGTTGGGAATTGGGGTCCCCCAGGGCTAACCCTTGGCTCACCAGGGTCACCTGGGGACACCCCTTGGATTACTGGGGTCGTCCAGGACAACCCCCAGCTCACTGGAACCCTCCAGGGACACCCCTGGGCTCACCAGGATGCCACAGTGCAGGATTTGTGCCACCTCGTGCAGGTCCCTGCAGTGACCAGGACCATTCCCATTCTGTGCACCGGGAGCTGGTACCATAAATGTCACCAACTCCAATTAACAAGGGGTTTCCATGCCATTAATTAGCCCATGACAGCCTCTGTGCCAGCAGGACCCACTCCCAGCAGCACCAAAAGGAAACAAATTCATCTCCTGAGTTCGGAGGGCAGCGGGGCAGCCTCCCAAGCTCCATCACCCAAATAAACCCTCCTGCCCCAACAAAAGCCCCTCCCCAGCTCAATGCCAGGAGGCCACCGGTGCCAGAGACCCTCTCACTGTCACTGCTGACCCCCAGCCCCAGTTCTGGGACAGGGATGTCCCCTTGCTCCCCCTGCCCCGAGCCCACTGCTCTCCCAAAGGACACTGACTCACAGAACCAACTTGCACCTTCACACCATCCCTCTCCAGCCCAACTGTGAGAAGGAACAGGGATAAAAAGGGTTTTTCAAAGACCAGCCCAAAAGGCTCCAGAAATGGCCAAAAGTCTCTCCACACCCAAGATGCTCAAGACAGCAGTGGCCAAGCCCCAGGACCATCTCCAGCCCCTCTGCCCCACAAACACATGCCCACACTGGGCTAAAACACCTTTAAAAGCCACGTTTTAGGGTTTGATTCCAGGAATAAAACACCAGTGTGGAAACTTAGCTCTGCTGGGTCCTCCAGGAGAGGAGGAGGATGATGAGGAGGACAACACACAGACACACACAGGACTACTCTAGTGGCCAAGGCTGGGTTGGTACCATCCACTCTGGATCCCGGTGGGTCCCGGCACGTCGCGGCTCCTGCAGATCCACACAGGGATCCACAAATGAACTGGATCTGCACCTCGGCACAGCAGCCACCCCGAGCTCCTCCAAGGCTCAAGGGACACTCTCAGCACAGCTGGTGCCCCAGGAGGGTGTCCCGTGGTGGCACCAGGGTGGGAGAGGGATCTCTGGCCCTGCTCATCCCTCCTGGAATGGGGATTTGCTCAAAGTCAGCCGAGCTCATGGGCTGGGAGTGACGGTCACCCTGTCACAGGGTAATCACCCGAGATCAGGGCTCAGCCCTAAGCAGCTCAGTGCTGCCTGGGACCACCTCACCGAGCTCCTGGCACCAGCCCACCCCTCCATGCCCACCCCAGGGGCTGCCAAAGAGGCTGCAGGTACCTCTGTTGGGAGCTGCAGCACCTGGATGCACTCCAGGCTCTGGATCACCCAGTGACATGACAAACCTTTCCATTCCTGCTCGGCAGAGCTGGAGAAAACCCAGGCAGGAGCATTCCTGCCTAATTCACATTGTTAACATATTTTCTTTTAAGTCAGCTCCCGCGTTTCCTCTCCTTTTCCATGCGGTTTTGGGCAGAAAATGGCTCCTTTGCTCCCTGAAAATCAAACCTCGGCGGCAGAGCCCACCAGGGCTGGGGGCACCGGGGTCCTGTCCTGCCCCAGGGCCACCCTGGGACACTGAGATGTCCTGGGAGGGACAGGGGACACTGCTCAGAGTCTCAGTGTCCATTCCCACTGTCCTCCCTCCACCTCTCCATGCTCTGCCCTTTGGATTCTCCACTGCAGGCAGCAAACACCAAGGGATGCACGGCCACCTTTAGGGGCTGTGGAGGAGAAGTGCAGGATCCTGACCCAAATCCAAACCCCAGCAGGCAGAGGAGTGAGGGGCAACCCTGGGAGCCTGGCAGGAGCCGAGGAGGAAAGAAACTGGTACAAGAAAGGGGGCCCAGGGGCCACAGCACCAGCAGGACGAGGGGTCCATTTACACTCCCCTGACAGGGGCACCCTCCCTTGGCAGTACTGGTTATACTGGGAGCTAAGCTGAGCCTTGGGCCAGCTTTAATTGCTGGTATTATTATCATCCCAGTTCTGCTGGAAGCTCAAAGGCTGCTGCCTCTGCTTAGATTTAGGGATGCACTTAACTTTAAGCAGATGTTTGTCACCCTGATCTGGGAAGGGGAGGGGTGAAAACCCCGTTTTCCACCCTGCAAAGGTGAGGAAAGCCGGGAGAAGAAGGAGCCCCCCCCATGGCTGCCCCCAGCACCCACAGCCCTGCTTGCCATGAGAACCAGGGAACTTTGGGATCGTGCCATGGGATTGCTGCCTCCATTCCCCACCGTGCCAGGGATCTGCTGCTGCTCCAGCAGGGATGGGCTCCATTCCCCTGCCCCCAGCAATGACTCAAGTTTTCCCACTAAAGCAGCACCAGAAAGGGGGCTATTGTAGCCCTGCATCCTCTGGGGCTGGGGGACCTCGGTGACATTGCGGGGGGACAGCTGACAGCAAATGCCACAGGAGCCTCAAAACCCATGTGGAGAATAGAACTGACATCTGGCAGTGCTGCAAAGGGGGAGGCAGAGCACCCCCAGGTCTGCCCTGTGGGGAGGACACTGCAGCTCTCCCACCATCCCCACTGCTGGGAAAAGGATGCTCCCAGGGCTTCCCAACCCCTGGCTGGTCCTCAGCTCCTCGCTGGGCTGCTGTGGCCCCCCACACGCTGCTGGGAAGGGCTCAGGGCTCATTCCCCATCCCCTCCCTCCCTCCTGGCCGCACACGTCTCACCCAGCTCCATCCCCCGGCTCACAGTGAGCCAGCACTGCAGCAGCTCCAGATGTTGGGGAAATGCTATAAATAACAGAGGGGGAAGGGGAGACGGGGCTGGGGGGGCGCCAGGCCCACCGAAACACAACCAGATGTTTCCCTTCCCTGCAGGGCCAGAGCTGGGACTGGGGACAAGGGTGGCAGCTCCAGCACCCAGAGACCCCCCACACCTACGGAAGGCAGGGGGTAATTCACAGGTTCTCCACCAGCCAAGTCAAGAATAAATCCTTGGGCAGGACTAGTAAACAACCTGGTTCCATTTTTATACAGCCACAACTCTAATTACCACCCGCTCCATTCCCGAGGTGTTTTGGCTCTGACACCAGTGGTCAAAGGAGGAAAACCTTGTGTCATTCCTCCAGTGCAGACCTGACAGCCCAGTGGCAATCATTCCAAATTCCTTCTTCCCAGGCAGGAGTGCTGCCACCTCCACACCCCCACAGCCAGGAGAAAGGTTTGGGTGCTCCCAGGGACAAACAGGGACTGCAGAGAGTCCAAAGTCATCACTGCCCCACGAGAAGAGGATGGGCACAAACACAGCTGAGCTGCCTCCAAAGAGCTTTTTCCTAAACCCAGCAGAGTTACCTTAAATATCAGCAGGAGGAGAGGGAGATGGTGCAGGGTCCTGATGGTGATGGCACAAACTGTGTCACCGTGTCAGAGCTCCATGTCAGCACCAGGCACTTTGCCTGCCCATCCCCAACACAGCTCTGGGCTCTTGGAGCTTATTTAAATCTCTTCCATTATTCAAATTGCTCCAATTATTTGAATTGCTCCCGCTGGGTTTGAGTGATAGAAGCATACAAAAAATTGGTTTTGCTTTTGTTCTTTTTTAAGGTCAGCAGACACTGAGATCTGTTTTTCCCAGGGCTGTTTCCCCAAAATCCTCCCACCAGCCTGGGGGGCTCTCCCAGCACACATCCCCAATACCCTTTGGATGCATCCCACCCTTTGGGCACATCCCACTGCTTTCTCTGCCAACAGGCAGCACAAAGGGAGCGAGCAGGGATGGCAGGAGAGCAATTCTAATTAGCAGTGGAACGTGTCCAGCCACGGGTCCCGGCAGGACCCACAGCCAAGCCACAGCTCATGGGGCAATTTGGATATTTCAGGGAGTCTCCAGTCCCTGCCAGGGCTGTGGTGATGGATGGGAGCACCAACCCAGGCTGGGCAGGGTGACACCAGGTCCCTGCTCTGCCCCCAGACGAGCCTGATGACAGTCCCTTTGAGAAGGGGGAGAGGGATCAAGCACACAATGGAAATCCTATGCCCTCAGCACGGCTCCTTCCAGCCTTGGAAGGGAAGGATGATGCCTCAGCGGGTCCTGAGCCTCAGCAGGGACCCACTGGACCCAGGGACACCCACCCTGAGCCCTGCAGCCCTTTTGGACCCAGCAAAGGGGACAGTGTGGGTCACTGGTGCCCCACAGCCTCTTCCAGAGTGGTGCAAAATCAATCACACAAAATGACTGAGGCCCTTCACCATCCCCTGGCACTGCAGCAGCAGCAAGAAGGGGTTTGCCCCTTCCTGTGCCCTGCACCAAAGCATCCAGATTGTCCCAAACCCACACACCCCAGAGTCCTTTCCTGGTGCCGTGGGATGTAAATCCCTTGGGGCAGCAGGGTGGCTGTGCCAGGACCCTGCCAGAGCTGTGCCCAGCACAACCATGAGGTTGTTATCCCAGGCAGGAGAAAACAAGGGCAGGAAGGATGTGGAGGGTGGGGAGGATGCCCGATGCCCAGCCCAGGGTGACACTGCCCACCAGGCTGGGCTGCCTGGCAGGATGGCACCACTCCACCCCCAGCACCCACACCAGAGCAGGGTGATGGGAACTGCAGATCCCCCACAGCTCCCACCAGGGCTTCACCCCCAAACAATCTGCTGCCAAAGAAATCAGAGCGTGACCTTCGGTGCTGCCCCGAGGCGAGGGGTAAGCCTGGATTTGCCCCTCTCCCAAATCCCAGGCACTGAACCGGAGCATTATGGAAATCCCTGAGCACAAAGGGGCCTCTCAGGAGAGGGGCTGTGCCTGGGCCACGTCCTGCTCAGGACCACGTGTCCCCAGTGGGGACAACCCCACACCAGGCTCCCCAGTGGGCACATCTCCACTGTGGGAACACCAGCCCAATCCAGCTGTGTGGGGTCCAGCTGATCCCCCCAGCAGTGGGGACTCTGACTGAGCTGTCCTGGCCACTCCATGGCAATCCCACAGCTGGGGAATTTCTCAACCACAAGCTGCGGGAAGCAGCATTTTTTCCCCTCTTTGCTGGCGTTTGAGCAGACTCAGACAGCAAAGGCACCCACGCTCTCCCCCCGGGCAGGGCTGGAGCCAGGAACAGCAGCACAGGCTTGGCTGGAGCAGGGAGCAGCTGGCTCAGCCCAGGCAGAGACTGGGAGGAGGAGGGAGGGAGGATGGAGGAGACCGAAACCGCCACGTGCACGTGTTTTCGTCGAGAGAGACAACTTTTCCAGCACCATCTGCCAAGGGAACACTCAAGTGGGGATACCAGTGAGCTCCTCTGCTCCAGGACAATGTGGGGCAGCAGCACGGGTCCTGGCAGGCTGGAATCTGTCCAAAAGGAAGAAATATGGGATCTCCATTCTGCATTCAAAGTGATCTCATCAGATCCAGAGGGAGCTGTTTTCCAGTGGGTGGGAGGGAAAGGAGCATCGGTCACTGTGCAGGGGTCGAGCTGCTGGAACAGAGGGAAAAGTCCTTCCCACGCTCACCATGAAGCCCCAGGCGAGAAAAGGGATTGCTGTGGACACTGGGAAGGCAGAGGGAGATACTGGGAATGAGTTTCCCTGATCTCCCAGAGCTCCCTCCCTCCCTCCACAGGGGCCTGATGACCCCTGCCCAGGGCAGAGACACATCCCCCTCCACAACACCCCAAAAGAGACATCCCACAGCACATCTCCACGTCCTCAGCACCGCTCCAAGGGCAGGTGGTGGATCCCAAACAGAGGCTCCTGTGGGGGCTGTGGCAGAGCCGGGCACCACCACCTGCCCTTTGGACTGCCCTGCTGCTTGCTGGGGCCAAGGCTTGAGCAATCACCAAATATTCCTGCAGTGCTGGCCCCATTCCTCGCCTTCAATGACCCCGGTCACCAGCAGGAATCCAGTCCTACAGCTTTGTGCTCCCACGGCACTCACTTGGCACCGGGGATGCCAAGGGAAATCCCCCCTGAGGTGGTGGGGGCTGGTGCCATGCCCTGGGCACCGTGGGGAGCAGCCTCCCACCCCAGAACACCCTGCACCCTGTCACAGGTGGGGCTCACACGGA
Organism: Anabacerthia variegaticeps; assembly: GCA_035583185.1. Taxonomy (NCBI): domain Eukaryota; kingdom Metazoa; phylum Chordata; class Aves; order Passeriformes; family Furnariidae; genus Anabacerthia; species Anabacerthia variegaticeps. Next base: position 14,937,542 of record JAWWEW010000033.1, on the reverse strand, counting down.
AGGAAAGGTATTTTCCCAAGGGCTGAGGCTGCTCAGGCTCTGAACTCGTGGCTTTCACCCAAGCCTGCGGGATTTGGGACCATCACAGGATCAGGTACCCAACTCCAGAGCCCACCAGGACCAGCACCAACTACCCAAACCCACTGAGACCTGCCATGAAAGCCTGATTTACGTGGATGGGGTGCAATCCCACTGCCCTGCAGGAAGCTGGCTGTTAGTTGAGACATCTAGCACAGAACTGTTCTGCACCACAGGCCAGCAAGGTCATGGCCCCTGGTCCCCCCAACCCTGGAAGAAGAGGTCATGGGTGCTACACTCAGCCTCGCAGAGCCCAATAAAGTTCATGCAGGGTGGGAGGGATGGCACAAGCCATTGTGCTGTCCCTCTGGGGCTGGTTTTCTCCTCCTGCTCTGCCACCGAGCCCACCTTGGAGCGAGGGGTGCGATGGACGTGGGGCAGGAGCAGGACACATCTGCACCCCCTCAGCCCGGCCCCTGCCCAGGAAGGGGGAGAACAGGCACTGCTCTGTGAGCGCTGGGACCAGGGAAGTTCAATAGTTTACTCCCAATATTTGTCTTGGCCGGGCAGCACAGCTCGCTGGAGGAAATGGGGCAGGGGGAGGGCTCCAAACATCCTCTGCATTCCTTGCAGCGAAAGCAAAGCCAGCGCTGTGGCACCCGTGCTCGGGGTCACCAAATGTAAGGCCTTTTGTCTTTAGAAAGCCTGCAATAAAACATCCAGGGGTGCCATTTTCCAAAAAGCAGGAGGGGTGAGGGGCTGTGGTCCCAGCCCTCGGCCTGACATGGAAACTACTCCCTTCTCTCAAAAACCCACAAGTCGAAGCTTTTGCACAAATTCTGCTGCCCTGGGCAAAGCACTCAAAGCCTCTGGCTCTGCTGGGGCTCTCCTCGACCTCCCCTTCCAAAACTCAACCCTCCTGCCACAGCCCCCATTGCACAATGCTGGCACCAGATCCATCCCAGGACAGCACTGGGAAACACAGGACCAAACCGAGACCTGACACAATCAGGGAACATCAGGGCTCATTCCACTGGGATGCTTAGTCTGAAAATGACACATTTGAAACCCAGCTTCTTAAAAACGAGGTGGCCACAGAAGATGCCCCTTGCCCAGGAGCCAGGCACCCTCTGGCTGCTGTTCCTGGGAGAGGGGCTGGTGCTTATCTCCGGCCAAGCAGGGCTGGGGCAGATAAGGGGTTTGGGGAACACGGTGTGTCCCCAGGGCAGCACGGGAGGATCTCCCACGATAACCCCGAGGCAGCACCAGGCTCCAGCTGCTCCCACTGATAAACCCAGGGCTAAGGCAGAGTGTGGTGCCCAGCACAGCCCAGTGCCAGCTGCGAGCTCGGAGCAATCCGTGCCCATGGCAAGGGCTGACACGGGACAGAAAGCCCTGGGAAAGCAGGAACAGCCCCAGAATGGTGTTTGCAGAACCAAAAGATGGATTTGGGGGCCCAGCAAAACCCATCAGCCACATCAAAGTGATTGCTAACCCCACATTCCAGCCCAATCCAGGGTATCCCACACACCCCATTCCAGGACAGGCTCAGTCCCTCAACACCAGCACAGCCCTGAGCTCGTTCACAGCTGCCAGACAAGAGCAGGGACCTCTTCCAGGCAAAGCTGACTGACTACTCACCCGCTTAGAACTAATTAGGGCTTGTCTTAATTAAATCCTGCTAACCATGAACAACCCCAAGGCCAGAATTAACTGATTTACCTGGGATGGCCTCTGGCTGCTCAGGAGGGACTGCAAGCCTGGCACGAGCGAGAGCCAGCCCTGTGCTGGACACGGTGAAGGCAGGAGGTGTCAGGAACTGGGAAGAGCCCCTGGAGACCCGTGCCAAGGCAGAGCATCACTGCCCAGGCAATGCCAAGTGGTACAGCCACATCCCCAGGGGTGGGAGCTCAGCCCCACAAGGCTGGAGTGGAGGGATTAGCCCTCCCACCACCTTTTGTGCTGCTCGTGTCTTTAAGGGGATTAGCCCCTGTAATTCCAAAGAGGGTTTAATCCCATAACGCCCGGGGGGAGCAGCAGGGCTCAGCCCGGGGCTGTGGAGGCAGCGAGCACACTTCCAGCACGTGGTGATGGAGGGACCCAGGATGGCATCTGGACACCCACTCAACTCACTGCTGCTCCCAGCCCTCCTCCTTCCCTGAGCATCCCTGGCAGCACATGGACAGCTCAGTGCCAGGCTGGAAACTCTCCCAAGGGAAAACCCACTGCCAGGCAGGCCAGGTTGTGCAGCCTGGAGAAGAGAAGGCTCCAGGGAGACCTCTGAGCCCTTTCCAGTGCCTAAAGGAGCTCCAGGAGAGCTGGAGAGGGACTTGGGATGAGGAACTCGAGAGACAGGACAAGGGGGAATGGGTTCCCACTGCCAGAGGGCAGGGTTAGGTGGGATATTGGGAAGGAATTCCTGGCTGTGAGGGTGGGCAGGCCCTGGCACAGGGTGCCCAGAGAAGCTGTGGCTGCCCCTGGATCCCTGGGAGTGTCCAAGGCCAGGTTGGACGGGGCTTGGGGCAACCTGTGCTAGTGGAAGGTGTCCCTGCCCATGGCAGGGAGTAGAATGAGATAAGTTTTAAGATCCTGTCCAACCCAAACCATTCCAGGATTCTGTGCCCACAGAGCAGCCCCTCACACTTCTTCACCACCAGCACCTACAGGGAATCATCTTTCTTACCTTCCTCTTGCTCATAAAACTACTTTTCAATTTGGCTTTCACACGCTCACCACTAGCAAACACCCACCACCAGCTCATTGTACCTGGAAACAATCTCTTGCAAAACTTTAGTGGGACAAGAAAGACACTGAGCCAACAAAATCCAGCTCCATGTCTGGCTATGGTCTGAATGCAGCAACAGAACCAAAACACTCAGGGGTCCCAGCAAAAGCTGTAATGAAATTAAATTACAATATGGATCTTGCCAGAAACAACTTGGGGTTTAATTCCTTATTTATAGAGAGCTGTGGATTTGGAGAGACCCTTTACCGATTACAAGTTTAATTTCTTCTCTCTCATATTCCAACCTGGAGTCTCCCAACACCACTGCCTGTTAAATCTCTGTATCTAGAGACAGAGCCAAGGTCTGGGAGACAAAACCAGCTCAAAACAGACCTTTCTTTACATCCCAAGCTCTCCACAGTGCTGGGTACATCTTTCTACCTCACCCCTCCTCAGTCTCCCACACCAGAGGGCATGAATGAGGCTCACAGAGATAATGCCACATATCAGGGCTGCAAGCAGCCAAGGGATGGTGTTTTATGGATTAAAAGGAGCTCTTTAAAACCTTTTTTGGAAGTCAGGTGTACCTGGCCAGCAGCTGGAAGCCCTGGCCTGCTCCAGACCAGGAATTCAAGCTGGAAGTCAGCACAAGGCACCTCCACTCCATGTGTTTCCATCCTCCGTGAGCAATACCAAAACTCCAGCACCTTTTATCCAGGTAGGAGCAGCCTCACATCCAGAGGTTGGACAGGAGGAGGTGGGATTTATCCAGACCCACAGCATGACCTGCAGCACCCCCAGCTCTGGGATCCAACTCCTGCAGATGATTTATCCAGCCACACTGCACAGCAGCACTGGGACAGCCCTGGCTGAACAGCTGGGAGCATGCAGCATGTTCCCTCCTCCACAACTCACATGGGGCTCGGGAACAAATAGGGAATCCAAAAAAAAACAACCCAAAAAACAACCCCACCAAAAAACCCCAAACCCAATATTGTTCTAAGGTTTCCTCCACCATGACAAGACCACGAGCCCGACCAGGCTGGAGGAGCTCCAAGGGATGGAGCAGAGGCACAGCGGGGGCTCTGTGCAGCTGCCAGGGCACACGAGGAAGGCCCTGACGCTGCCAGAAGATTTTTAATTTATTCAAAACCATTTAATAGCTCTCCTATTGAACAGAACCATCGACAGCTGGCGAGGAGCCCACTCGTGAGCGGGGCTGTTACTGAAGAAAGCTGCTGGAGCCCATCCCTGCGGGCAGAGGGGGCCGGGGTGAGCTGTGCTTCCAACAGCTCCCTCTAAATATCAGTTTTCCAATCATTTTGAGGGAAAGTTTTTGATTACTCGGGGATGCAGAAGGGATCAGCACCAGCTGGACCACACGCAGCATCTCCCGGCGTCAGCAGCATCCCTGCAATGGGGTGGGATCATCACCCCATCACTCCTGCCCCTCCTGGGGTGGTGGGGGGTCCCAGGGGTGACCCCACTGTCCCCTCAAAGCACCGGGTGGCTCCGGGAACAAAGGCCCTTGGCAGGGCACGGCTCCTCCCGATGCTAATCTGCTTCTTGCCTCCCACCCGCTTTGTGTTCCACTAAAAATATCGCGGCGGAGGAAGTTTCTGCTGCGGGGTGGATGCTCTCCTCCCCGGGAGGGGCTTCCTGCGCTGCCCCGGCACGAAAATAACCCCCAGAGCAGCCCCCTTGCCTGGATGGGCTGGTGGTGGCTCCTCAGCCCCATCCATGGCAGGGGACTCAGCCACAGTGCACACAAAAAGAAGGGTTTTGCACCCAAAGCCCCTTCCCACAGCACTGGGAAGATGTGAGTGTGTGGGAAGCCAGGGTTGACCCTGCCAAGCTACACACTGGTTTCTCCACCCCACAGCCCCGGGGGTGTCTCGTCTCCAATGTGGATTGTACCCAGCAGGACGAGGCTCAGATCCCTGCCAGCACCTCCAAGTGCCGTGGCAATGCCCAGCACACGCTGCTCACCCCAAGCCAAAGCTCCCACAAACCCCACAGCAGGCAGTGGGGCACTGCCAGCCCCAAACTGACACCAAAAACCAACGACCAGAAGCCAGAAGGGAACAAGTGACCAATGCCCAAGGGATGAGCAGATGGGACTGCCCCACTCGGCTTTGGGAAGTGGAGCCTCCCAGCCCCTTCAGCAGCACCAGGGGGAAAGCACCCACCACCATCACACAATCCTGGAAGGGTTTGCATTGAAAGGGACCTTAAAACCAGTTCATTCCACTCCCCTGCCATGGGCAGGGACACCTTCCATTATCCCAGGCTGCTCCAAGCCCTGTCCAACCTGGCCTGGAACACTCCCAGGGATGGGGCTTTGCATCTCCAAGCTGCCACCTGCCCCAACCTCCACTGCCAAGGTGTGAGCTGGAGCTGCTCCAGAGCCACCCCCAGCCCAGCCCTGTGACACTCGATGCCAGAGCCTGGCCCTATCAATAATGCAGTGGGGTCAGCGCCGGCTTCCCCACGGCTCTGCTGCCCCGGGTTTGGGATTGAAGCACTAATCCCAAAAGCAAGGGATCCCTCTGCTGCTTCTTGGCTGAGCTCCCATGGGAAACACCCCTCATGGCCCCCTGAGTGCCCACTGCAGTGGCATTCTTTGGGGGGAGGCAAGGGGTCCCCAGCTCCCCACAGGCATCTCCCCTTCCACACCCATCCCATCCCACGTCCTCAGTTGGGAGCTGCACCCAGAGACCCCAGGAGCCTGAGGCAGCTCCACACTGAGGGTGCAGAAACTCTTTGCAAAGTGTCTATTTTTAAGCAGGGAAAGGCAGAGCTCGCAGTGACACATCCCTGCCCTGACAGGCACACACAGAGCTTCCCTTCAGCTCTGCCCTTTCAGACCCTCAGATCCCACAAAAATAGCTGCTGTGGGAAGGGAAGGGCAGGGAATGCTGTCAGGGCATGGCCATAGCTCCTGGGGCTCTGTGCTGAAGGGTTTCCCCACAGCAGGAACCTGCCCAGGCTGTGCCAGGGATAAGCTTTGCCATCCTCCCCATCACCCTCTCCCACAGGTCTGAGCCTGCCAGAGGGAGCACAGGATGCTACAGGGATGCTGCAGGGAAATGCTGTAATTCAAACCATCCCCTCACTTATTTATTTATTTTCTTAAATTGCATAATTGCTGCAGACATTTCTGCTCATGTTTGGTTTTATTACATCTTTGTGGTTATTCTACAAGCTCTAAATTTTGGGCCTCAACTGAGTTGGCAAAGTGCTCCAAAAACATCTGTCCCGAGTTACTCCCCTTCCAGCGCTCCGGCAGGAGACATCACAACACGAGGCTTTTATTTGCATCAGAGAAAAGTTCTTAGTCCTGACCCAAAGAGAAGAGTAAATATTTACTGCCTCGATGTCAGTGCTGGCCCCACACCTGGTCCCAACAGGCACCCAGCCACTGTCCTCCAGAGAGCAGCACATCTGTCCCCAGGGCACACGGGGGGCTCAGGAGCTGCCACAACCCCTGTGTCACCCAAAGCAGCAATCCTAAGGTGACATTGTCCCTCCCTGAGCAGGGGACAATCAACAACCAGCCGTTAATTCCCCTCCATTAAAATTCCCAGACTCAACAGGCTTCAATCCAGCAGCTACAAGACATGGGTTTGTTCTCCAGAGGATAAACTTGAGAGAAGTTTATCCTTTGTAAAGGTTGAAAAAGGTCCCTTTGCACACCCAACCCCTGCAGTTGCATTCCCTGTGACTAGAGCAGTGAAGGAAGGGAATTGCATGACCCCAAATGCCTTTTGGTGGCTTTGCTGTTGTTCTTGTTTCTCCCATAAACACACCTGGGGAAAGCAGCGAGGCAGCGAGTCCCAAGGACACCCCAAACCCTGCAGGGCCATAACGGGGGTCCCAGTGATGGCACACCCCTCCCAGTGCACAGCAGGAATGGGACAGAGGAGCCACAGCTGCCTGTGAAGGTGCTGCCAGCCCTGAGCCCTGCCCAGCACAGACACCTCTGCAATGCCCAGCAGCACCACAGCTCACCTGCCTGTTTACATTTAGCATCTAATTAACAGCCACCACCGGCCCAAAGGCACCTTTGCCATTAAAGCAGCTCACACCAGGCACCCAGAGCAGCCCCTGCCACACTGGGACCCCCCTGCTCCCCACCTCCAGACCTGCCAGAGGTGCTGGAGCCTCTCAGGGCAGAGTCAGCACCCTGGGAAAGCAGGAAACAGCCCATTTAGGGCCACAGGAACCTGTTGGGGACAGGGGAGTACATGGCATGGGGACATGTGCCCTGCCAGGGGACACAGCATGGGACAAGCAGCAAGCAGGGAACCCCAAATTCCCCCAGCCCAGCAGATACAGGGATGGGGCAAGGCAGCCCCAGGTCCCTGTGCCACCACAGCCACATAGGACACACATCCCCCAGTGCTGGGGACAGCAGAGCTGTGACAAGGACAGCTGCTGGCTGCCAGCCCTGCTGCCCTGAGCCTGGGGCAGGCAGCAGGATTGGAAATACGTGCTGAATTATTCATGGCATCACCGAGGTTCCTGGAGCACGAGGTCCTGGGCACCAGGTCCCTGCCAGGGTGCACGGTGACCTCCCCACCCATGGCACAGCTCTGGGGTGTCACCCCTCGTGGGAAATCAGTCTGGGACAGCAAGGGGGGCTGGCAGGGCTGTGCCCACTCTCCCTGCTCCCTCACCTCCTGCTGCCCACCATCACAGCCATCCTGGGTGCCAGATTTCCCTCCTCTTTTTGTTTCAGTTGCTCCTTGCTTCGAGCTGCCCTGAACAACCCGGCCCCAAATCCAGGAAAACTCCAGCCTTTATATAAACAAATGCTCTCACAAAAATGCAGCTCCCTGGGAGCAGCCTGGAGCATCAGCCCGGGTTCCCACAGGGGCAGGTTGAGGCCACAGGTCCACAGGGGGAGGGAGCTGCCTTTCCTCCTCCTTCACTAAATGCCTCCAGGGAAGCTCACAAAAGCCCTAAATCTGGCTGGGCACAAATCTCTGAGTGCATCCCAGCTGCCACAGTCCCACAGCAGGGGCTGAAATCTCCTAAAACCCCCACACACTCAGGAGCTGCACATCCCATTCCCTGTGATCTGCTGGATCAGGGTCAGGCTGGAGCTGCCCCATGGAAGGACACAGCACTAGGGGACCAAGCACGACAGAAACAGGGGTCAACCACCCTGTGTCCCCCATTCCCTGGCCTCCAGCTGCTCTGGGACGTGGCAGGGGGGACACACCACCCAGAACAAGAGCCTGGAGCAGGTTCTACCACCTTGAAGAGGGCAGGACTGCCAGGCACAGGAGCAGGACCTGCTGCTCCAGCCACCCCTGACCTCACACCAGGGTCAGGCACAGCCCCAGCACCAAGAAGTGACCTTGGCCAAGGGTGCTGGCAGGGTCCAGCTGTCCCAAGGGCTGCCACCCACCGAGGCAGGAGCAAACCAGCACTGACCCTTGGCACTGGGAATGCCCAACACGCTCAGCAGCCCGTCCCCAGCCCCACACAGGGGACATCCCTCCTGCAGGCAGTCCTTCCCCTTGTCCAGCTCAGGCTCAGCCAAAACCAGCTCTGTCTCTGGCACAGCAAGCACTGAATGCCCAGTCCCCAGGCCCCCTGAAGGGAACAGGGGTGCTTCTCCCCCCTCCCACCCCAGCCCTGCTCAGCTCTCCCTGTCCCACCCTCTCCTTGGAGGAGCCAAAACCCAAAGGCCGGAAAGGACCGTCCTGTTCCCCTGGCCTGACTTCCCGTCAGAACTCTTGGATCCCGACCAGCAAACGAAACAGAGAAAGGAGAGGAAATCCCCAGTTTGGAAAGCTGCCCCCAACCATACACAGCCATCCCCACCTTGGGAATGTCTCCTCTCCCACCACCTGGCCCAGGGGGGCACCACCCCCAGGGGAAACACTCATCATGGTCATACAGACCTTCCAACAGCTTCAAATCATGCAATAAATACAGAAAAATAAAATACTGCCTCAAATCCTGCCCTGCCAGCCCCAGGGAAGGAGGATCTTCCTCTGCAAGATTCCAAACAGTTCCAGAGGGAAAAACCAGAGGTGAGACCCCCTCTCATCATTGCTGGGATGCTCATGCCTCTCACCAGCATCACCCAGGGGTGTTTCTCCATGGAGGGCTCCTGAGGACAGGATGCTTTCCTGACCTTCCCCCTGATGCCCTCCCAGCAGCCCAATGGCCCCTCGTGGGCCAGCACCAGCCACCAGCCCCTCTCCGAGGGGACAGGGACCGAGCAGCCCCTGCAAGGCTCCAGGGAGGAGGAGAAGGAAAATGAGGAGGAGGAGGATGCCCATGGCAGCTCCGTGCTGGAGGAGGCTGTGCAGCAGCAGTGCTCCTGCCTGGCAGCACTGCCAGCAAGCACAGGAGGGGACAGAGCAGGGACAGGGAGGGGAAGGGATGGCTGTGGAGTCCCTGGCCCCTCCACATCCCCCCTGGAGCAGGGGCAGCCCGGAGGAGCCCTGCTATCTGCGAGCACAAGGCTGTGCCGTCCCCGCCAGCCCCGCAGCCATGGAAACTGGACGTTTTCCACCCCGAATTCTTTCCTCTTTGGAAAGGAGTTTACCAATAAAAGGCACTTAGTACCGAATCACAGTCCAGACCCAGGCCACTTAAAAAGAGCTAATTTCCTTCCTATTTCAGCAAAAAGCTGAGAACACGCTCGCCCCAGATGTTCCCTCCCTCCTGCGAATAATGGAGGAGAGAGAAGCTCATTCATGAGCTGCAGCTTTGCCATGTCCCTGCTCCGAGCAGCCTGTCACAAGGGCAGACGAGATCCAGGCTGGGAGACCGACCTCAGCTGAGGCACCACAGGGTCACTGATCCCCTGGGCTGACAGCCCCGAGAGACCCTCAGGAGGCATGGAAAGGGAGGGAGCAGTGCAGCCCCCAGCAGCCAACACTGCATGGAGCAAGAGTCCAAAGGGCAGCCTGGGACACGTGGGGGTCCCCAGGCCGACAGCCACACACAAAGGTTCTTCTGATGGGACAAGCCATGTCCCCAGAGGAAGGTGCTCCCAGGGGGGCTCATAGCCCACCTCCCCATCCCTGTGCCACGCGCCACCGGCTCTGCCTCACCTTCCTGCTGCCGTGGGAGGAGAAGCTGTGGGAATGCCGCTGGAGGTTGTCCCCGCTCAGGTCCAGCTGTGGCTTCCAGACCTCGCCGTTGTCGCTGCCCAGGCCCTTGGCGGGTGACACCCCGGAGTGCAGGATGCCGTTGTGCACCATGTCCTCGGTGCACGTCAGGCGCAGGCTGCACAGGTACTCGTCCGTCTCCTTGTCCACCACCAGCAGGCGCGTCTCCGTCTCCACGGCTTTGATGCGCTGCACGACCTGGAGAGGAGGGCAAGGACTGAGCAGGAGCCCAGGCAGCTCTCGGGGGTGGCAGGAGCTGGAGCCAAGGGCCATCAGCTCTCCCACTCTCCCGAAGCTTCCGTCTGGATGAAGGTTTGGTGTCATTTCCAGCTATCAGTGATGGGGGAGAAGGGCAGAGCATGGCTTTGGGAGACCCCCAGGATGGAGGCTGCAGCCCTGGGTGATGGTGCTGGCTCTTTCAGCCCATTCCCTGCAGCCACACAGCAGTAGAGATCACCCACCCCAACCCTGGGTGGTTTTAGGAAGGAAACATCCCAATCCATGCATCCATCCCCAGCCTGTGCTAGGGACCAGCAGAGACACGGGAAGACAGTGCTGGGAGCAGGAGATGGGGCTGTCCCTGCTGCAGGCAGTGTTGAATGGGGACATTGTCCTGCTGCTGCCTGGCTCCTTCGCACGGATTGGTGACTGGCAGAGGCTCCAACAGGCACTTGTGGTGCCAGCACGGTGGGGAGAACCAGGAGGAGACGATCCTGCAGCCAGGCAGTGCAGTAAACCCCACCAGTGTGGGCTGAGATGGAAACAGGGAAAATCCAGGACATCCACAGGAGCAGGGTAAAGGGAAACCGCCTCCAGACTCCCTGCTGGCAGCCACTGAGGGCACCTCCTCCCAGCACAGACCTTCATCCCAAAGAGGAGGAGGAGAAGGGGTGGTATCACTGGCAATGCTGCTCAGCTGCCACCCCCAGCCACGGGGTGGCCCTGAACACCCCACACATGCTGGGGACCCCCAAAAGCAGCACCAGGCTCCTTGCAGGGCCCCCTGCTCTGATCTAGGTCACACCAGCCAGACACGCCACCACCGCCAAGGTTAGAGCGACAAACGAGCCTAATGCGCAATTAGCCAGCGTTTATTTACTCCCTGCAAGCTCCACTCAAGGTCAACAGAGCCCGTATCTGCAAATGGGAAAAAAAACAAGCCACAAGAAATTTATAGGCTGCAGACAAGGCTGCCTGTCCCAAACCAAGCCATCCACTGCAGCTCCATCTCCGTGTGCTGTGCCAGGTCCTGCCCGGGGCTCCCTCCTGTAACCATGAACGGTGCAGATCCACCAGGCACCAGAAAACCCATCTGTTCCCATCCAGATCCATTTACATCTGACCTCAGACGGTGCTGCTGACACCGGCAGTGCCTGTGCAGGGACACTCCTCCCAGAGGGGACCTGGCAGCAGCAGCCAACACATGGCAGCAGGCACAGATGGGGAATGTGCTGGTCCTGCACAGCAATGTCCTCCAGACCCCACAGTTTGGGTGCTCCAGGCAGGGAATCACGGCAGTCCCAGAGACCCCAACAACAGTCAGAGGCACCCCAGAAGGGCCCCAACCCAGCGGGGAGCTGTGCTGGGGCCACCCCAGCAGCCACAGCGAGAGCAGCGATGGAGCACATGGAGCAAGCGTTCCCCAAGCCCCAGGGGCTGAGCCAGGCAGGGATGGAGAGCAGCACAGAGCAGCCCCTCACCCTCTCCCCATGAGCAGAAGGGGCTTTCTGTGACCAGCCCCCAGGCAGTAAGTCTTCTCCACGGCCACAGCAGTGAGGTAGGAGGCAAAGCAGCAGCCAGACCCCGGCGAGGTCCTGCCCAGCACCGTACCCGCTTCCGAGCCATGCTCACAGCCCCGAGTCCACGGCGCTTCTGGAGACACCACAGCCTTCCCTGCGCATCCGGGACCTTCTCAGCACCGCTCCCAGCCCCATGATTTCCGCAGCTCCACCCAAAGAGACTTTCACCCCTGGTGACACCAGCACCAGCAGCCCTTCCACCCTTGCCAAACAACAGCCGCCCAGGAAGGGGACTCACGGTGCCACGGGGAGCAGCTCCCAAAGAGGTGCCCGTGGAATGTTCCATGGTGCCAGGGACCAGGAGGCATCCCTTGCTCCGGGCACAGCAGGAGGGCAGTGCCCACACTGCTGCCACACTGGGCAAGGAACCCAGCAGCCAGGATGCAATTCTGCATCCAAGACATGAAACGCCCTGAGAACACGTTCTGCCTTCGCTCCTTTGGTAAGGCCAGGAAAAAACAGAGAACAAAGACACAAATGCTGCCAGCTTCAGCTGGAAACACAGTTACACCCAAACAGCAAGGCCTTGTTTGCTGCGGGCTCCGTCCCGATGCACACGGAGAAGCGTTACTTATTCAAGGCTGGGGAAGGAGCAGCACAAGGAGAGGCCACGGGGAACCAGCTGCTCAAACCCATCGGTAGGAGCTGGTGTGACCCGGCACAGCATTGCCCTTCCCACAGTCCATCACTAGTTTTGGGGGAAGGAAGAGGTTCTTGTGGTACTGAGGCAGCAGAAAGGGTGATCCTCAGAGCAGGCAGGGCTGCTCCTGCTCCCACCACTTGCATGCTCGTAGATGCCAATGCTATGGCACACAGGAGCACACCTTGGATGGGACACACCATCCCAATCACTGCTCTGCACTGGGGAGTGAGTGCCAAGGCTCCATCCTGCATCCACAAGCACCAGGGCTCCCTCCTCCTCTGCAAGCATCAAGACTCCATCCTGCCTCCAGCAGTGAAAAGAAGAAGAAAGAGAAATTTCTCCCATTTCACTCAACCTACTGGGAAGGCCCAGCACGATTCAAAGACACAGCTGCTGTCTCAGCTCTGCTATCGCCCATCCCCAGCAGCCCAGCTCCAGCAGGGAGCTCTGAAGGCTTCCAAGGCACCGCAGGAACACAGCCCTCCTTCCTGCCCAGCCAGATCAAAGATGGGGATCCTCCTTCAAGGGGTTTGAAGTCACATTCAGGACAAACATTAACTTTCACACAGCTGGCTCAGATCATCAAAACAAGCTCAATTAGCCACCAAAACCCACCCAGCTCATGGAGAGGAGTCCACGAGGCTTTATTGGAGACACCTGGAAGGCTCAGCCTCACCTCCAGCACAGCAACATCCACACCTGGGGGGTGAAGCCTGGGAACCCCTCAACCCCCCAAAAACTCTGCGGGGTCCAGGCACACCCCTGCTCTGCCCTGATGCAGCGCTGGCAGCGGGGCTGCCCATGTGTTTTGAGTTACTAAAGCACTAAACCCCCCAGAGGCCCAGGAGCTACGAGACAAACTGTGCCCCTGCCAGGCTCCGAGTGTCCAGCGCGACTGGAGCTGCTTGAGCCCCTTTGCTTGTTTTTTTTTCAGACTAAACTGTTTAACAAATACAAGTTTCAGTTTTATAGGCAGAAAACGACACAGCCTGCAACAGCTTCTGTTGGAGAGCTGAGAAACAGCTCTCTTGGAACCCCCCCAGTCGCAGCCGTGGGCAGGAACAGCCACGACTCCCCTCCAAGCCCTATCACACTCCGGCCAGCAAAACTGCTGAACATCTGCAGAGCTTTATCAGGAGATTTTAAGGCATCCTCGTACACTCCGGGCTGCACACGCAGGAGCAGCTCGCCCAAAGCAGCCAAGAAAACCCACAGCAGAGCCGGAAATAAAGCCCGGGTCTCCCCATTCCTTTCCACCACAGATTGCATAACGCGGCGGAGCCCTGCCCAGCCCCAAACACCTCCGGCTTTCCCACCTGGACACGCTCACAGCAGCCTGGCCCCGGCAGGGAGACACCGCAGCGCCCGCACGGGCACCGGGCACACGGAGCCCCCGCAGCCCGGGACGGCACCGGGGGCACCCAGCGGCACTGCCCGGCCAGGGCTGCTCCAGCAGCGGTGTCTGGGGGGAGAACACCCCTCTCGCCCGCTCCAGGGAGGCCGGGGCCGTGCAGAGCCCACCGGCGGGGCGGATGGAGCCGGGGCGCTCCGTCCGGGGTGTCGCAGGGGCTGCCCCTGCTGTCCGTCCGTCCGTCTGTCCCCGCTGTCCCCCCTGTCCGTGCCGCTGCCCCCTCTGTCCGTCCCCATCCGTCCGTCCCCCCGTCCATCCGTCCGTCCCCCCGTCCGTCCGACCCCGCTGTCCCCCCCGTCCGTCCGACCCCGCTGCCCCCTGTCCGCCCGTCCGTCCCCCCATCTGTCCCCGCTGTCCCCCCATCCATCCCCTCCCCGTCCGTCCCCTCGGTCCCCACCTGGTGATGTGTCTCCTGCTCCACGTTGAGCCCGTTCACCTCCACGACGCGGTCCCCGGCGCGCAGCCCCGCGGCCTCGGCGGGCGAGCCGGGCTCCACTTTGCGGATGAACTGGCCGCTCTTGCCCTTCTCGCCGTGCAGGTGGAAGCCGTAGCCGCTCTCCCCCTTCAGCATTCGGCACAGCCGCGGCTTCAGCTGGTCCTTGGCCATGGCCGGCGGCGGAGCGGGAGGCAGGGCGGCAGCGGCGCCGCTTTTATGGGCGGCCCGGGGCGGGCGCGGAGGGGCGGGCCGGGACCGGGGCTGGCGATGGGGATGGGGATGGGGCTGAGAGCGGGGCAGGAGCCGGGGAAGAGGCAGGAGCAGGAGCAGGGGCAGGGGCGATGCGCAGCTCGGCCATGCTGCGCTGCCCCGCGGCACCGGGAGCGCGGCGGGCGGGGACGGGGATGGGGACGGGAGGGGACGGGGAGGAGCCCCGAGAGGGACGGGGCGGGCGGAGCCGACACCGACACCGGCATCGGGACCGACACCGAGACCGGCATCGGGACCGACACCGGCACCGGGACCGGCACCGGGACCGGCACCGGCATCGGGACCGACACCGAGACCGGCATCGGGACCGGCACCGGCACCGGGACCGGCACCGGCATCGAGACCGGCACCGGCATCGGGACCGGCACCGGGACCGGCATCGGGACCGACACCGGCACCGGGACCGGCACCGGCATCGACACCAGCATCGCACCGGCATCGAGATCACCATCGGCATTGACACCGACACCGACACCGACACCGGCACCGGGACCAGCAGCCGATGCAGCCCCCGGGCCAAAATCCTTCCAGCGGCTGAGCCGTGTGTTCGGATCCCGGTGGTCGGGGTGCCCAGAGGAGCTGTGGCTGCCCCTGGATCCCTGGAGTGTCCAAGGCCAGGTTGGACAGGGCTTGGAGCAACCTGGGCTGGTGGAAGGTGTCCCTGCCCATGGCAGGGGGTCGGACTGGATGGGCTTTAAAGTCCTTTCCAAGTCAAAGCATTCCAGGATTTGCTGTTTCCTGGTGGCAGCAAAGACTCTCACTGCACCCCAGGTGCCCCTTGGAGAGGCCATCCAGGAAACACAGAGATCCCCATCTTCACCTTTTTGCATTCCTGGTCTTCATTTCCTTGAAATCTCTAACAAGGAGACACCTTGACAGAGTACCTGTCACAGTGTTGGCACTTCATGTCACATTCCTTTGCCACAGGTCTCCTGGCCTTCCTCTGTGGCGTTTCTTCCTCCTCAGCAGCTTTCCTACCAGATTTTACAGAGCTGAAGCAAACACTGCAGCCAGCTGGAGGCTGTAAATAAAAGGCTCCAGAAAAGAATATTGATTCACTTTTAATCTGTAGTTTGCTTAAAAATACCCCTACCTCCACTGCAGTTATACATAACGTCACTCTGCAAAAGAAAGAGTCTTGAACCAAAAGAGTCTCTCCTGGAAAATCATGGCATTATTTGTCTCTGTCAGTTCTTCCCAACTCATTCCCCATAGGCATTGCAGACAAGGAGTGAGCCCAGCGTGGCTGTGGCTGGGTGGGGGGACATGGGCCCCTGTGGGTACTGGGTGCTGTCCCTTGGGGTGACTGTCACCCTCAGCCAAGAGCAGGCTCAGCCCCAAGCTCAGCTCTGGCTCCAGATGCAGTTTGTAGCCATGAGGTCCCACCAGACAAGATGGTCCCACCAGGGAGGATGTGTTGGTCCCACCAGGGAGGATGTGATCTCTCACAAAGGAGGATGCTTTGGTCCCACCAGGGAGGATGTGTTGGTCCCACCAGGGAGGATGTGATCTCTCACAAAGGAGGATGCTTTGGTCCCACCAGGGAGGATGTGTTGGTCCCACCAGGGAGGGTGTGATGTCCCACAGGGAGAATGTGATGTCTCCCCAGGAGGGATCCTGGGGTCCCACAGTGAGGATGCCTTGGTCCCATGGAGGCTCCTTCACTTTCTGCAGTGCCAATCTCAGCACAAACTCTTGGGTGACGGGAGAAGAGGCCGGAGAGCTGAGAAACTCTGAGCCCGTTTTATTTGCTGTACGACACAAGTGCTCCCTTGAGCCTCTTTGTGGAGTCCTGAAGCTTTTTATCGGGCTAGAGGAGTGCGAATAATTGATTTTTCCACTCACTGGCTAAACCAAAAAAACTGGAGGGAGCGGGGGGAGGAGAAGGAATTGTTTCAAGTTTATTTGAACCAAAAAGTTTTTATTTTGATTCAGTGCAATAAAACCACGGTGGAGAAAATCTTTTGGGTGGTCAGACTGAATATTTTAACCCTTTTGAATGTCTTTTTAAAAGGATTGGGAGAAAATATTTCAAAAAGGAGTGGTAGAGCTGTTTGATTTTTTTATTTTTTTTTTTAGCACAAGCGTTTACTCAAGCATGACCTGGATTTATTGATTGCTTTCAACCTCAGTGGCCCCAAAAGGCATTTTTCCCCTGAAAAAGCCATTGATTTATTGCAGAGAACGGAGGGGACTTGGTAGAGCCCTGACTCAGCACTGGATTTTTGCCTGCTCATGGTCACACAGCCTGGAAGCCTAAAATGTGGCATTAATTTCACGATCCCTCTCCTTTGGGCACTGCAGTTGTGCCTGTGGTGCTCAGCTCTGGGCTGTCCTGCCTGTCCTGGGACACACAGTTTGGTGCATCCTCTGGCACAGACATAGTTCCCAGGGAAATGCTGCATTTTTTCACAGCAGCTGATGGAGAAGGAGCTGGAAAGAAAACCTGAAAACATGTTGTGCAAAGGTGCATCCTCACAGGGTACAAAATCCCTTTGGTTCTTCCCATCCTGCCATTTCCCATCTGTGTCCCAGGGAAAAAAAAGAAAGGGAGAGAGCACAGAAGAGCTCCTGCACTCTGGAATAACAGAGCCCTGCTTAAACCCAGCAGATACTGCACAGGAAACATTTCCCCATTTGATTTTCTTTGTGTTTTGATTTGGGCACATATTGAAGTCTGAATTGGGCTGGCCTGGAGGTGGAGGAAGTTCAGGGGCCTGTAAGTTCACTGGTTTGGAAAGGTTTGAAGCTCTTTTTGGTTGACATCTGCTTCCAGTTCCTTCCCTGCACTTGGCTGAGCAGTGACAGAGAACTACACCTGTCCCAGCCCTGTTTGCTTTAGCCCTGATCCTGTGGCATCACTCGTGTAAAATACAGATGCTGTGAAGACTTTCAGAGTTTCAGAAATCAGAGTCACCCTTCAGGCGCCCTGCTGTGTCAGAGTGGGGGTTTTGGGAGCCCACAAAGTCCACCTTGATTCCGAAATTGGGTAACCCTCAGCTGATCCCCTGAGCCTGCTCAGTCTGGCTTTTCCTGAAGCAGTGGAAGGGTGAGGAGCATGAGGAGGAGGAGGAGGATGGTCAGGGATGGAGTCCCTGGGCTGTGCTGATGCTTCCAAAGGAATGGGAGGTTTGGCACATGCCTTTGGGCCTCTCCTGCCAGAGAGAACACACATTTCCAAGACTCCAGGATCTCTGTGTCTCACTTGTGGTGCCACATTGTCCCTGTTGGATGGCTTTGGGCACATCTTGTGGCTTCTCCATTCCCTTCTCCTGGAATGTGGGTCGCTCCTGCTTGGGGATGGGAGCTTTGCCAGGGGTGAGGAACAGGCTCCCCAAATACACCCCTCCCTCCCTCCAGCTTTTGGGAGACACAGATTCCACCTCAGCCGTGGGAGCAGCTGGCAGGGAGATGCCCTTCCTCCCACCCAGCCTCTCCTCCCTACCAGTGCTGGTGTTTATCCACCCCTGCTCCACACCCAGCTTTGCACAAGGAGCAGGAGCTCACTGGGCTGGTTCCAGCCAGGTTCCAACCCCCAGTAGAGCTTGGCCACCCACAGACCTCGTGCCTGGGTGTAGAGGGAGATCTGGTCCCTCTGGCTGAGCTCAGGGGTGCACCTTGTGTTGGGTGATCCCTACTGGGAGCTGCAGAGCCATTGGCACTGCAGTAATTAGCTCTAACTATGAATAAATGAAGTCTTGGGCTTTCTGACCGGCACAGATGCTGCTATGTTCATTCCTCCCTTGTTTCACCATCACTCAGTGTGGGGCTGCTGTGTCCTGGCTGCTCTCAGGGGATGATTTCAAAGGGGATGATTTATTTGTGCTGCTGGAGGAAGGAGGAATGAGAGCAGAGCTCATAAAGAGCACCGTCTCCTTTTCCCGGAGCCTCTGTGTGTGGCACTATTGAGCTGTAAACATTCCCCAGGTTAGATTGATGGGATCAGATGAAGTGATCATTAGGAGGATAAATTACATGTTTTGTGGATTGTGAAAGTCCAGAAAGTTCAGTTACGCTGCTGAGAGCCGGGAGATGCCTCTTGCACAACCTGAGCCTTTATTCCCTGCAGGAGAGAGCAGAGCTGTGGGTGCTGCTCCCGAGGGGCTGGTGGTGCTGGGGCTGTGCAGGGGTGCAGCTGGTGACCGGCCAGGCTGGGCACACCTGAGAATCCCCCGTGCCAGCACACCCACGGACAGGGGAGCCAGCAGGGATGCTGCTCCCACAGCCCGTGTGAGCCATCCTGCTCTGCACCCACCGTGCCCCCGCAGATGGGCACCCACTGCCTCTGCCAGCCAGGCCCCTCTGCCCCCTGGGGAAGCTGAGATGGCTCTGGGGTCTGCAGGAAAACCCCGTGGATAATATGACTTGCTCCTGGAGAGGTTGGTCGTGGCACAGATGCCAACCTGTGCTGGTGCCAGTGCCTCAGCATCAGCTATTCTGGCATGTCCAGCTCTGGGTGCCACCCCAGCACCTAGGGGACCCTGCAAGGGCTGGGACCATTCCTGCAGCATCTCCTTGCCATGGGCAGAAGGGGTAGGACATCTCCAGGGACCTTCGTTGCCCCTTGAGGTGTTTGCAGCTCTTCACGGGGCTCTGGAGGGGACCCTGAGGGACATTTTAGAGTTGCTGCCCCACCAGCCACTCCTGTGCCAGGCCCAGCAAAGCCAGGAGTGGGGCAGGGAATGCCTGGGGAGCAGGCAGAGTGGGCAGTGCTGGCACAGGTCACCTCCCCTCCCAGTGTCACGGGTCACCTCCACTCCAGTGGCACGTGTTTGTGGCAGGTGAGCTGCCCCAAAGCAGAGTGGGTGCTTCCCAAACACAGCCCTGTGTACAGTCAACACGAGAGTGGCACTCCAGGCTGGCACAGCCCTGAGGACACCTGAGGGACATTCCTGGCTGGGAGAGTGGGCTCCACAGGAGGGACCCGACCCAGAGTTTCCTCCTGGGCTGCCCAGGAATAGTCCCAGGCTGCTGCAGCTCAGCCAGGGACATCTCTGACAATGTCTCTAAGCCACTGTCATCTTATCAGTGCTCTGGATGTCTTGGAGATAAGCAAAACAGTGGGCACAGAGGTACCATCACCTCCTGGTCTCTGGAGCTCCTACCCCTTGTCTCCAGCCTCCAGGAGTCCCCTGGCTGGTGTCAGTGGGAAGGTGTGGACAGGAGGGAGTGGAAGGGATGGGATTCCTGGTAGAGCCCAGCTCAGCACCAGGTCCTGCAGCCCAGCATTTTTGGGACCATCACAGGGACCACCTGGGATGCCCAGCTCTATCCAAGGGATTTCCACCTCCAGGTACCACCACAGCCAGTTTGGGGCTCAGTCCTGGCCTGGCTCAGCCACCTGCCTCCCTGAGGAGCAGCTTCTGAGCAGGGCTGATGATGGAGGAAATTCCTTGGGGAGTTTTCTTCCTCCTGGTACCCGGAGGGCCCTGCAGCCTTTGTGTGTGCACGGCCAGCCCTGGGGTGAGCTCACAGCAGCTCCCCCGGACCCGCCGGTTCCTGTCCCAGCCACTGCCCTTCCCAGAGCCCCCGCACCCCGTGGATGCTGCTGCTCCCCTGGGACAGGCTGGGGAGCCGGGAAGGAAAGGGAGCTGCCCCGGGTTGGGGTGGGACGCCTTCCTGCCCACCATGGTCCCTGGGATTTGCCCGCCTCTTGGGCTGGAACCAAATGCATCCGCTGGCACCGCGCTCTGGGTGACGGCTGCTCCGTCCAGGAAAGCCTCCCCACGTCAGCCAGTCCTGGCTCCATTTAGGGTCCTGGCTTCTGGAGCTGCAGAATTCCCAGGTGGCACCTCGGAGATGGACCTGGGCCAGATCCAGGTCCAAACCCCATATGTGCTGCATGGGGACCTCGAGCAGCCCCATACTGGGCTGCCCAAATCCATACATGAAGCAGCAGGACGAGTGTGAAACAGGAGATGTGGCCTTGGCTGGGGCCATGTGGGCAGAGGGGCACCCATGGGGGCAGTTGCCCACTCTGCAAGGGTGCTGGGATGGGGACAGGGTGGAAGGGCTCCTCCTCAGCTCCGTGGCAGCTCCCAGCCCTTCCCAGCCCCTGGCATCAGCATGGCCACAAGATGGCATGGCAAAGCCACCCAGGTGCCACCGCCCTCCTGGCACCCCTGGCACCCCATTGTCCACCACCCCACAGTCTCTGAGACATGGTAGGAGGGAAGGGATGACATGTCCCACTGTCACCTGGGGGGTTCTGAGCCCCCCACACCTCCCAAAGGCCAAAAAGGTGCCAGGAATGGACCTCCTTGGGGGCAAGAATCCCTGCAAAGCTGCTCCAGGGGGCCAGGGGGCACAGGGACCCTGAATGGGGCCAGGAGCTGACGTGCTGCTGCAGCTCCCCCAAAAAGCTTTGGATGCCCAGCTTTGCTCTGAGCTCAAATCCAGGATGCTGGGGCTGCATTTCATCTTGGGACACCCAAGGGGACCAGGATGGGGGTCCCTGTGGTCTGGACAGGGGGCAGAGCATGGGGACTGCAGCATCTCCCTAAGAATCAGGCTGTCAGAAAGGATCAGATTAACATCCACCAGGGAGAGCTGGGTCCTGCCCTGGGGTGGGAGGATAATTGAACACCTTTTCAAGCTCTCTTCCATTTTATTGGCCTTGTTAACCCCCAGGGAAGGCCCAGATGTCTCCAGAGAGCCGAGAGCAGAGAGCAAATTATTTTACAGCCCCAAGTGGGGAATCAGCTCATGCTCAACAGCAAAAATGATTTTCCAAGGTGAGAAGTGAAGTGCTTGTGGTTAACTGAGTGTCTCTCTGGTTTTACCCCAGCAACTGGCATGCTCCAGTGTTTGTTTCTGACAGATGAAGGTCTCTCATCACATTGTCCTTCATCCCCCCGTGCACCCTCCTGTTCAAAGCTGACCTTTCCATGTCCTGCCTCACTTTAACCCTTGTCCCTGGAGAAGGGCAATCATGGCAAATTGGGATATCATGGGAGGGGGGGAAGGAAAGGGGACAGGGAGGAAAAAACAGTGGGAAAACAAGCGGGAGAGAAGGATTCTTCATGTCTTACAGCCCCTGAATCCTCCCCAAGAGCCACTGAGGATGGACAGCACGCCCAGGGTGAGGGAAGTGCAGCAGGGAGGGCTCGGCACACACCCGGCTCCCACAACAAGCACCACAGGGGGTTTTTCCATCCAGATCCAAACCAAAGGCAGCACAAACCTTGGCAGGAGCAGGGGTTCATCTAAGAGGGGTGGAAACGTCTCTTTTTGTCAGATTTCCTGCAAAATCCATCGGTGCCAGCGCGTTAAAGCTCAGCAGCACCAGACTCAGACTCCTCAATTTTCCCTAGATCCCAGATCCCTCCCACTCCAACACCACCTTCCCGTGTGCTCCTGCCCAGCCCCGAGGCTTCTCCCTATTTTAATGAAGATTAACATTTATTTTCATCAGTGGGGACACGTATAAATTAAGCCCCGAGCAGGCAAAACACAACCAGAGCAGTGAGGACTCACAGAGCTTTTGTCCAGCCCAGTTGAGGAAGTAGTCCTAAATTTTGTCATCTGAATTGACACTCGGCCTGGCAGTAACTCCCTGACAGGCAGTAAAAGAGATTTACTGTAAAGCTGCAGAAGAAATTGTGTCAAGCAGTTAAATCATGTCAGAAAAATCTGGGAGTGACCCAGCTGCTGAAGTGACTGCCCCGTGCAGGGCTGGACCAGGTTCTGCTCTTAAAAATCCCCACCAAAACCCCACAAGAGCACCAGGAAGCACAGGTTTCCTTTGATCACATCTCATTTTAATGAGGGCAGGTCCCGAGGAAGTGAACAGTACATGTTTGTATCATATTGCAAACATGCTCGTACAGAAATGTAAAAAAAATAAACAAAAATAAATATCTCCCCTGTTTATTCTCCCCGAGTTTGTAGCACTAGATTGACCTGAAAACAAGATGAATTGACCCCTGTGTCTGGGCAGGGCCATGAAAACTCAGATTTTTTGGGATGCAGTTGGCTGTGTGGTTTCAGAGAGGTCAGAGTACCCGGAGATCCGATGAGGAGACCTTTCCTCGCCAGTTCCCACCTCGGGCAGTCCTCGCTGCCCCAGCACGAGAAGCATCTCTGCCAGCTCCATCAGTGGGTCAAAGCCAGCTCTTCAAGTGGGAATAGCTGGAAGGAGAAGGGGGGCTGGGTTATTTTGGAGCACCCAGCTCTGCCATCACCTCCCTCTCCACGCAGGATCCCGTTTCCCCTCAGTGCAGTGTTCAAACCACGGCTGCATTCACAAGTTTCATTACGTTTTCTCCCCCGTGGGCTCAGCTCCAACCTGTGGATTCCCTTCCTGCCACAGTGCACACAGATAAACCCCACACAGACACCCAAAGACCGGGCTTGGACCTGCCTGTGGAGCTCCCAGTGGGAATTTGAGTGGGAAATCCAAGGAATGCACGTGTGTACACAGATCCAGAGTGTGTGGTACCCGGGATGTGCAGAGCCAGGCACAGCACAGACGTAACACAGCTCTGGGCTGACCCGCCTGGGCTTTCCCAAAATGATTCTAATCCCAGATTTCCTCACAAAAATGAAGTAGGGGAGGAATACAGTTACATGTTTCGGGGGCTGATCCAACAGCCAAAAGCCTCTGTGGATTTCAGCTGGATGTTAACTCCGGCTTTACATAAGAGGAAAGAAATTCAATATCTGGAGCCAGCCCCGAGGCAGTCCCACGCAGGCTGGCTGAGCCCTGAGTGGGCAGCAGAAGGGTCCTGAGGAGAGCCACGCTGGGAGCATCCCAGTATGACCCAGCTGCCAGCCCCACGGACACCCCTGTGAGCCCACGGACACCTCCCTGGCACGGGCAGCTCGGTCCCACGGGGTGCAGGTTTGTGATGCACCAAACGGGGGGCAGAGAAATCCTAGAACCCTGGAATGCTTTGAGTTGGAAGGGACCTTGAAGATCATCTCGTTTCACGCCCTGCCGTGGCCAGGGACACCTTCCACTGTCCCAGGTTGTTCCAAGCCCTGTCCAACCTGGCTTTGAACACTTCGATCAGCTCCTTTTCCTGCCTTGAAGACAGAGTACAGCTCCTCCGAACGCCTTGTCGGGTGACAGCCCCCCAAACGCTCCGTGCACCCCAATTTCCCGGTGAAGCCCCCCGAGCCTCCCTGCACGCCGTTCCCTGGTGCCCCCCAGCACCCCCGAGGGGCCGCCGCGGGACCCCCGTGTGCCAGGCACGGATCACACCCCTCGAGCATCCCGGGGCGCTGCGGACCGACCGCGCCCCCCGGCTCCCCCCAGCCCTCCGCCCGCCCGCCGGGGCCG
>JAWWEW010000033.1:14882316-14905450 GCA_035583185.1 Anabacerthia variegaticeps | reverse complement strand
GTCCAAGGCCAGGTTGGACGGGGCTTGGAGCACCCTGGGCTGGTGGAAGGTGTCCCTGCCCATGGCAGGGGGTGGAAGTGGATGGGCTTTAAGGTCCCTTCCAACCCAAACCATTCCAGGACTCCATGCAATGAGGTACCTGTGAGAAGCCACTGCTCAGGGACTAAGATTTACTTTCCTCAAGAAGAAACCCTGAG
This sequence comes from Anabacerthia variegaticeps, assembly GCA_035583185.1. Lineage (NCBI taxonomy): Eukaryota > Metazoa > Chordata > Aves > Passeriformes > Furnariidae > Anabacerthia > Anabacerthia variegaticeps. The sequence goes on along the minus strand of JAWWEW010000033.1, from coordinate 14,905,253 downwards.
AAAATCATCACTTTTAGCAGAAACTTTATCAAATGAAGACAAATTTCCCTGTTACACACCGAGTGTCTCAGCAGTAAATGAGCCACATCAGCACCAAGCTGGGCACGGGAAATTAATCCAAGGCCTAACCTTTAGTTCTACCCAGGGACAATATCTCAGTGCTGAACTATAAAGATTTGATCTGTTGCTCCTGTGAGTGGAATGGGTTTGTTGTGCTCATCTGCGGAGTTATCAATTATTCCAAAGTGTATTTATTGCTAATTAAATGACTTGAAAATGCCTTTTCCTGCAGTTATTATGTGATATTTAGCGAGTAAACATGGAAATTAACTATCCCAGGGTCAATATTAACCCTCTTTCTTGGGAAGGAAACATTCCCTGCCTGACAACACATAGAACTAAGCACCAACTAAGATATTTGGAAGCCAGTTATTTCTATATAATTGTATTTCTTTATGTTTTGGGGTCACAGTCTGTGCTAAGATCTGGCTTCCATTTGCAATCACTGGAGAAATAAACCAGCATCTTTAAGTCATCAGCAAAGAATGATTCAATGGCTTGAAAGAGGGTTATAAAAATCTCTCTGCACCACAAAATCAATTAATCTCCACCCATGACTCACAGGCACCAGCAGGATGGTTCTTCAGGAGGATGAGGAGCTGGAAACAGGCTTTGGGGAAGTTTGAATGTTTCAATATTGGCTTTTTAGCAACTCTTTGTGCTGCTTGTTGAAGGTGGGGACACCAGGAGAGTGGGAATATCTTGTGTGATGATGTAGAAATGGAATAGAGGGGGGTGTTTGGCATTTTACAGCTGTGAAAAGATGTGTTCCACCACTACAAAAGTCATGGGATCAACAGAGATGCATTTGCAAGGCAGGGAATGATGGAATCACGGAATCATTTAGACTGGAACACACCTCAAAGACCATCCAGCACTGCCCAGGCCACCACTAACCCTTGTCCCCAAGTGCCATATCCACATGGCTTTTAAATTCCCCAAGGGATGGGGACTCCTCCCTGCCCTGGGCAGCTGTGCCAGGGCTGGACAACCCTTTCCATGAAAAAGCTTTCCCAAAATCCAAGCTAAACCTCCCCTGGCACAACCTGAGGCTGTGCCATGGAAGGGCTGTTCCAACCTGCCGTGGGGGAAGGACCAGAGGCAGGAATTAAGGACACCCAACCTTTGCCAGAAGCTGGGATTGGGGCTGGCTTGGGTCATCCCATGGTGGATGCAGAGGACAGGGATGGATCTGGCCTCGAGCTGGCACTGGAAGGAACTAGAAGATCTTTAAGGTTCCTTTCAGCCCAGGTCATGCTATGATATCCTTATGTGGGTTTTGATCCAAATAAACTTCCTAGATCTGGCTGCAAATGGAGGATGAGACTGGCACGAGGTTTCAGTGCTGCTGAAAGTTCACCTGGACCATGAAGGGACACAGAACCTTCAGTGGTCTCTCCCTCAGACACGGATTATCACAAATACATCCAAGGGGCAGAAAACACCCCAGCTGAGGAGCTGCCAGTGCTGCTGCCTGCCTGGAAAACAGCCAGTGCTTCCCTTTGCCAGGCACATCACACGCTTCCAGTGGGAAAAACACACTGCTGTGAACACACTTCTCAGGATCAGGACTTTGGATCAGGTCCTTGGCACTCCTGGACCAGTGGGAAGTGACATCACCGACCAGGGCCAAAATCTGGAAGGTCCCAATCCCTCCCTGCCCAGTGTCCATGTCCCCACAGTGCTGGCAATGAGCGATGTCCCTTCCCATCCCAATTCCCCAGGTGTGTTTACGATCCTGTGCCCAGCCACGGTGTCATTTCACAGCACAGTGACACTTAAGGCAGCACATCCCTGCCAGCAGCCTCCAGCTCATTTCATGCCAATTGCTCTCCAAAATTGGGTGATGCACTTTGGACATAAAAACATTTTCAACAGTGTCATTAATTCGGGGAACATTTCCTGGAGTAATTACAGCCAACATCCTCAGTCATTCTTAATTATTCCACGCAACCCCACCCAAACACACTTCAGGGTTGATTAGGCAGACGTGTGTTACCCCACTCCATGCTTAAGTGGGATAAATGGGGCTCTTTAGGAGAAAGTAAATATTACCTGTTGTATCCAATGATCCAAAACGTTGAAATCCTTCATTATCTGCTCCCAAACACTTAGCAAACCTATTACTTAATTTATTTGATGGCAGAGATGTCGTTAACTGGCGCTGGTGTGGGATGAGAAAACGTCACAGGATGTTTTAATGATCTATTTGATGTGCTGCTTTGTCCTAAAATGATTGTTTATGGCTCAAAGAAAAGAACAACTTTTGATTCAAATGACAAGAAATTCAGGGAAAAGACAGCAGATCTGAGGGATAAAGATGCTCATCCACTCTTCCAACCAGCCACAGGAAGATCCCAGTAATTTACTAGGAATTTCATCAGGAACTGGAGTGACAGGACAGGGGGGAATGGCTTCCCACTGCCAGAGGGCAGGGATAGATGGGATATTGGGAAGGAATTGTTGTCTATGAGGGGGGTGAGGCCCTGGCACAGGGTGCCCAGAGAAGTTGTGGCTGCCCCAGCCCTGGGAGTGTCCAAGGCCAGGCTGGACGGGGCTTGGAGCAACCTGGGCTGGTGGAAGGTGTCCCTGCCCATGGCAGGGGGTGGGAGTGGATGGGCTTCGAGGTTCCCTCCAGCCTAAACCATCCCAGGATTCCATGATTCTGACAGTGATCCCATCCTGGTCACTTAGTGGGAATCTGGGAGAGAAAGAGGTGGTAAATCCTAAATTTTGAAAACCTCTCTCTGTTCCTGTGTGCCACCGCTTAACAAGCTTTTTTCCTACTTTTTTTTCCCTTTCCAGAGGAACATGGCAGCTCGCAAGGCATTTTTCCACGCTCCTGCAGCACCCTCTCCTGTCCAAGGAGCCGCAATTCCCATCTGTGTGTCTCAGCAACCTTTGGAACAGGGGACCAGCTCGCAGGTGGGAGCAGGAGCCTGCAGGGTTTCCTCCCAGGTGTGTCAGGGATTAACTCAGCTCACCTGCATTAACTGATCTCACCTGAGCTAACTCAGCTCACATGAATTAACTCAGCTCACCTGAACCAACTCGGATCACCTGAACAAACTGAGCTACCCTAACTCAGCTCACCTGAGCTCAGCTCACCTGGACTGAGCAAACCTGAGCTAACACAGCTCACCTAACTCAGCTCATCTGAGCTGAGCTCACCTGAACTAACTCAGCTCACCTGAGCTAACCCAGCTCACCTGAGCTCAGCTCACCTGAGCTAACTCAGCTCACCTGAATTCAGCTCACCTGCATTAACTGATCTCACCTGAACTCACTCAGCTCACCTGAACTCACTCAGCTCACCTGCCCTGGCCCAGCCCCGGCAGCTGAACTCGAATACCATCCGTGTGAGTCACAACCTGGGCAAATAAAGAGTTATTTACATCCCCTGAGCCCTCAGCACCTTCCCCAGGCCCAGTTCTACTCCTGCTCTCGTGGACCCAAAATCCTGCTTCCCACAGGGTTTCAAGCACGCTTTTTAATGCACCTGAGGTCACAAACACCTGGGTGACCAGACCAGACCCAGACCCAGGGCTGCAGCTCTGATGAATCCACGGAGGGGCTGCTTGTCCTGGAAAAACCCCACCGAGCCCCCCGGGGTGGGCAGCACACCTGGGCCAGGTGTACAGGGCAGCACCTCGGGGGACAGGAATGAGGCTGGGGGTCCCCGTGTCCCCACACACAGCGGTGGCAGCAGTGGTCCCGGGGGTGGCAGCAGTGGCCCTGATGTCCCCCTGTCCCCACAGACCGGGCTGTTGAGGCCGTACCTGGAGACCCCACACGGCCCCACAGACACCACCGAGAGGGAGCCAGAACGGCCCCGCCGGGGGCGCTCCGCCCGCCGCGTCTCGATGGTCACCGCGCTGCGTCTCTATGGCCGGGCGGTGGAGGACCGGACGTTGACGTCAGCGTGGTGGCGCTGCCGGCGCTGCGGGGGCGGTTCCGGCCGCGCGGCGGCGCTCTGGGCGCAGCTCTATGTGCCGCCAGCGCTGGGCGAGCGCGCGTCTCTATGGTGGGGCGGCGCTCTGTCCCGCGCTCGGTGGTGCGGGCGGGGCGGCGCGGGGCCGAGGCCGCCATGGCCGCCATGGCCGGCGCGGGGCCGGGCCCGGCCGAGGGGCCGTGTGTGGTGTGCTGCGGGGAGCTGGACGTGCTGGCGCTCGGCCGCTGCGAGCACCCCATCTGCTACCGCTGCTCCGTGCGGATGCGGGCGCTCTGCGGCGACCGCTGCTGCGCCGTGTGCCGGGAGGAGCTGCGGCAGGTGAGGCCGGCGCTGAGGGGCGGCGGGGGGGCCTCGGGAGTGGCCTGAGGGGAAGGGACGGGCACGGAGCCCCCGCTTATCCCCGGCGTGCGGGAAACGAAATAACGAGAAAATGGAGTTTGAAGGGAATATTTTTTGGGTTTGAGGTCAGCAGGGCTCGCTCTGGCGGAGCAGGACGGAGCCTTTGCTCCCTGCCCCGGGACGCGTCTGCCCTTCGGAGGGATCACGGGGTTCTGCAATGGTTTGGGATGGAAGGACCTTAAAGCCCATCCATTTCCACCCCCTTCCATGGACAGGGACACCTTCCACCAGCCCAGGGTGCTCCAAGCCCCGTCCAGCCTGGCCTTGGACACTTCCAGGGCTGGGGCAGCCACTGCTCCTCTGGGCAGCCTGTTTCTGGATTTATAACGTAGCTTTTAGTGTAAGAACTGAAAACTGCTCTTGTGTCTGCGTCTCAGGCTCTCTGGGCTGGGCCAGGCACCTCCAGCAGCTCCCTCAATGTTGCTGCTCCCCCCGTAATTGCCAGCCTGGCAATGTGCGCTGGGGCAGGCAGTGGTAGGTGGCTCCTGAAGGCTTTAATGCCTTGAACAGCCGCAGTGCCCGGAGCCCAGCGGGGGCAGCTGCGAGCGAGGAGGATCCCTTGGCGGGGGACGTGGCGCAGATAACGTGGGGAGTGTTGTGGTGATTTGTGCCTCGCTTTCCTGGGAGTTCGGGAAGGAAGGAACAGTGGTTTCCCACCGGACTCCGAGCAACTGAGTCACTCAGGGACTCCAGGTTTCCCTGGGATCCTGCAGGAAGTGGGGAGGAGCCGAGAGCAGCGCTCCTGCCAGGCATTCCCCGCGGAAAGGGTTCGGTTGGTTGGGAATGTTTACTCTCAGCGCAGCTGTGGGAGCAAAACAGACCAGAGACGTTTCCTCATCTCGTTCAAAATCCAAAGGCCGGGCTGGTCCAGTCCACGTTTCCCGGGCGGGTTGATAAGGAGATGTCTGGGTGGCTTTGGTGGCAGTGCCCGGGGGTGGTGACAGCTGGGGCTGGCACGGGGCTCTGCAGGAGGCAGAACCCGGACTTTGCCTGGAATCCCAGAGCCCTGCTGATCCCGCTGTTGTGTCCCACAGGTGGTCTTTGGGAGGAAGCTCCCGTCCTTCTCCTCCATAGCACTTCACCAGCTGCAGCATGAGAAGAAATACGACATTTATTTCCTGGATGGGGAGGTCTATGGGCTGTACAGGTGAGCTCTGGCACGGCTCCCTGCACGGCACGGTGTGCTCCACGGGACGGGACGTGGCAGGAAGTGTTTGGGAGGGCTGTGGTTTCCTGCCACTGGAGGTGCTGGGCACATGAGTCACCTGCCATGCACGTGTTTGGGAAGGTGAGAGGCTGGAGCAGGGCAGTGGAGTCAACACTCACAGCTCCTCCAGGCATTCAGCAACACACAGCACACAAGCTTTGCTCTATCAATGAAACTAATTTTTTGCACCTTTAGCGTCAGCAGACTTGCTGGAAACCTTTCCCATCCTTGGTGAAGGCATAATTACTGTTAGTTGTGTATTAATATATACAGGTGTCAATAAAATTACTATTGTATTTATTGCTGTGCTGATTAAGGACTTACCCAACCCAATTGTGCCAAATATTGTATAAAGAGCAGCCTTGTCTTCCCACAAAGATCTTAATTCTGAGTGAGAAAGAAAAAGAGTGAAGTGAAAAACCAATGCAGAGTAAAACTATGGCATCAGCATCCTGTTCTACAAATATTTTTCATCATATGCTTAATTAGGAGGGTTTAAGGTAACCAAGAGCAGCTAAAAGGAAAGAGGAGTGGAAAAGATGAAGTCATGCAGGCAGTGGAACATTTTTCTTGGAGAATTGGGCATTGTATGTACAATCCCTTGATTTGGGCTAAGCATGTAACTTTGATACATTTACAGTTTCACAGGACTTGATATTTATGGAGATGAGGGAGGAGGAGTCTCCCACTGAGTCCAGTGCTCTGGCAGAGCTGGGAACCATTGGGGAATGAGCTTTTTTGTGGTGTTTTTTCCCCTTTTTTTTCCTGTTACAATTCTTTATCTCCTCCCACTGCATTCGTCAGTTTCTGACAGTGAAAAGTGTAATGAAACAGGGTGTGAATGCTGCAGGAACCAGCTGAATCTCCAGTAAGCACAGGGACTGTTACAGTCCCTCAGTTTTGTAGGCACAGGGTAGTTCTCACACTGTGGCTGCTCAGCTCCTCCTGCAGCTGAAACCTCCCTGTCATTTGGTTCCTTCCCATTCCTGACATAGGACAAAATTCTTGGAATTAGCAGGACTCAAACCTCATTACAGATTGCTGGGGAACCCTTAAAGCTGGAGCCTTCTGCCAGGGACAGAATGTTTGTATTTTGAGGAAGGTTTTGGGGTGCTGGGAGGGAACTGGATCATTTTGGGGAACTCTTCTCATCCCTTAGGAAGCTGCTGCAGCACGAGTGCTCCTTGTGCCCCGACGCAAAGCCCTTCAGCACCTTTGCAGACCTGGAGCAGCACATGAGGAAGCAGCACGAGCTCTTCTGCTGCAAACTCTGTGTTAAACACCTGAAGGTGAGCTGGGGCTCTGCTGGGATGTGTGGGAAGGAGGAGACTTTCCTTCCTTGACTTCCAAGAGTACCTGGGGAGCTGGGAAGGAGGTGGCTGAACAGCACAGAGCTATTTCAGGTTCCTCTGCCTGCCTGCAGCGAGGCCAGTTGCTTTATTTTAAGTGTTTCTCCTTCCACAAACTGATTAGTGAAGGAGGCCTGGAGGTTCTCCAGATTTTAAATTAAACCCCACGGTGGTGGTGCCACAGTTGGTGTGTGCCAGGTGAGCTGGAGTTTGCTGCCAGAAGGGACAGGATCCAGAAGGGAGCAGGATGACCTGGGTGAACCCTAACAAGTTTGGGAACAGCTTGGACTCTTTCCTGTGGCCATGCAATCCCTGGAGCTGATTGAAGGGAAGGAGGGAGGGAGGGCAGGACCCCGGTGAGGTATTTCATGGTCAGTGTAGCCAGCACTGAGAGAACTTGTTTGTCTTTTTCTCTCCCACGGAACTGGCAAACAACATTAAAACTGTTCCTTTTTAATTTCAGAATATTGTGGAGACTTTTATTTCACAGAAAAAAATTCTGGTTTTCCAGAAAGTTACTTGTACCCACTGAAAAGAAGCTCCTAAACTTGCAGAAGCTTCAGTCTGTCAGCAAAGCCAAACAAACCTTTTCCCAGAGCAAGTTCACAGTCCTCGTCTAGGCCAGAAATAAAGGCTGTTCTGTTCTCAAGGCTGGGTTGATCCTTTTGGCATCTCCAGAACCTTCCTACCAAAATAGCTCACGTGTTAGTGGGGACAGAGGGTTGGCTTATGATGCAGAATTTGTTCACTGAAGTGTATCCTCTGTAGCTATTCTGGGTCGTTTCTGTCTGAGGAAAGTAAACCAACTCACTGGGGGGGCTGTGGGCTTTCTAATTTGAGTGTGCAAAATCCTGTGTGCTCATAAATGCGTACTTAGGGTTTCCCCCACAGAGATTATAAAGTTTGTTGCTGTATCAAAAAAAGCGAATTAGATCTGCTTTCAGTGTTCAAAGGGAGAGGAATTCAAGTTGGATTTAATTTGGATCCATCGCTTGAATTTTTGCTTCCTGCCCACCAAAAATGTGAAGTGTTGGTGGTCAAACTGCATCTTTTTGAAGCATATCTTTGACCCTTACAAATGGACAGGTTGGACACAACCCGGCTCACTCCATTTTGTCCTCTGTCCACAAGAAGTAATAGATATTTATCCATACTCTCTTCAGATCTTCACCTATGAAAGGAAATGGTACTCCCGGAAGGACCTGGCCCGGCACCGCATCCACGGGGACCCCGACGACACGTCCCACCGGGGGCACCCCCTGTGCAAGTTCTGTGACGAGCGGTACCTGGACAACGACGAGCTGCTGAAGCACCTGCGCAGGGACCACTATTTCTGCCACTTCTGTGACTCTGATGGCGCCCAGGAGTACTACAGGTTGGCACAAGCACGGCCGTCACACGAGTTCTTCCTGGAGCTTACGTTTGGAGGAGAAAATGGCCTGGGTCTGCTTGGAGGTTTAGGGGGAGTAGTGTTTGAAGACAGAGTGGAAGAGTGGGAGCAGGTTGGCTGCAGCCTCTTGCTCCTCAAACAAACAGCCAAAATATTCACTTTGTCTAGTTCGTGCTTTAAAATTTTCTTCATTAATGTTGAATGTTAAAACATATGTTTTGCAGCCTGGCAGCAGCTGCCTGCTGTGTTACCTCTAGTTGTGGATAGGATGAGAGGAAGTGGCCTCAAGTTGCACCAGGGGAGGTTTAGATTGGATATTGGGAAAAGTTTCTTCATGGAAAGAGTTACCAAACATTGGAACAGGCTGCCTAGGGCGGTGGTGAAGTCACTAACCCTGGAAGTGTTCAAAAAACACAGGGATGTGGCACTTGGGGACAAGGGGGCGGTGCTGGTTGATGAGCGGACTTAGGGATCTTGGACGTCTTTTCCAGCCTTAACAATTCTGTGATCCCATGATTCTCATGCTCCAAAATTCATGTGCAAAGGGGATAGAAACAATTTTTTGTGTGAAATACGTGCCTTAAGCACAGCTGGATGTGATGAGCGTGCCCCAGCGGGTTTGGTTTGACATCTGGCTCGTGCATTACGGCCTGTGAGAGCTGTACACGAGCGGTTTCACTGGAAGGCTTCCCTTGGGATAACAAAACCCACCCACCCGGGTTTGTCTCCACCTGCCCCTGTAAGAGGAGCCGTGGGGATTTGTTGTGATGAGCTCTGCGCCCTCCCTTGCAGTGATTACGAGTACCTGCGGGAGCACTTCCGCGAGAAGCACTTCCTGTGCGAGGAGGGTCGCTGCAGCTCCGAGCAGTTCACGCACGCCTTCCGCACCGAGATCGACTACAAGGCCCACAAGACAGCCTGTCACAGCAAGAGCAGGGCCGAGGCGCGCCAGAACCGCCACATCGACCTGCAGTTCACCTACACGCCCCGGCACCCCCGCAGGAACGACGGTGAGCACGGCCCAGGGCTGCAGTTCCACCTGCTGGGAAGGCATTCCACCTCTGCGGGTGTGGCTGTGCCTGCCCCCTCCCTGCAAGTGTCCAAGGCCAGCTGGGATGGGGCTTGGAGCAGCCTGGGCTGGTGGAAGGGGTTCCTGCCCATGGCAGGGGGTGGGACAAGATGATCTTTAAGATCCCTTCCAACCCGCACCACTCCGTGGTTCTTACTGCTCTGAGGGTTTTCAAGAACATCTGGTGAAGGCTTCACAGCAGTGAAGAAATTCTTCCTGTTCCCCCTGGAACAGGACCTGAGAAGTTGAGGTTGAAGGTAACCACAACTTAACCAGACTGGGCCTTGGGCAACCAGTTTTGAGGTGGCCTTGCTTTGAGTGAGTGGCTGGAGCAGGTGACATTCAGAGGTCCCTTCCTACCTGAATTGTTGTAGGATTTCCCCCACCATGTGTGGATTTAATGATGACACACAGTTTTAGAAAAAATGCTAACTTAGTCATCAGAAAGAAGTGAAGATAATTTGTTTGGACCAGTGTATTTTTTGCATTTTCCAGGCCTAGTGTGATGCCCAGATTAGAGAAATAACTGAGAGTGATCGAGCCTCCCTCCTTCTCAGGTGTTGTAGGTGCAGAGGACTATGAAGAAGTTGACAGGTACAACAGGCAGGGGAGGACGGGCAGGTTGAGCGGCCGAGGGAGCCAACAGAACAGGAGAGGCAGCTGGAGGTACAAGAGGTGAGTAGTACAATTTGGGGTGGAGTTTTATTCCTGTTCAGTGTTGGTTTTTACTTGCCAATTCACAATATTTTGGTGGATCAGTAGGAAGTGGGTACAAAATTTGGAGGCCTCCATGGTGATTCCTTAGCTGAGAGCAGAATGAGCTTCCAGTCCAAGTCCATGTGCTGGCTACAATCTTGGTCAATGTGGAAATACTGTGTGTGAAGTTTCAGCTCAGGAAGAAACAATGTGATCCTCAGCTTGTGGGTTAAATAAACTCAGAACCCTAAATTAATTTCAGCAGCTATTTTTATGCAAACTTCTCTAAATAGGGTTTTCTGAAGTAGGTGACAAGTCTGTGCAGGTTTAGTGGAGTTTTTGGTCTGGGTAATCATGAAATTCCTGTTCTAAGGACCATGCTTTTCATTGAACTAACAGATCTCTGTGTGGCCAGACTGAGTGCTTTGGAAAAGGAAGAGGGTGAAGTATTGAAATGAAATTTTGCATTCTGTGTCTCTTCATCCACACCAGCCCCGAGTGCTTTATACATCCTGCACATCTTTTCTTCTTTTTCTCGCTGGATGGGCAGCTGGTTCATTACTGGTGATTCCACTGGGGAAAAAGTCCATCCCAAAACACTCCTATGTTGGTGTCGCATGTGGATCGTGCATGTGTCGAGAGTTCATGACCAGCCATGTCTCCAAGAGTTCCTGTGGCCTCCAAAAATGATTTCATATTTCAAATGATTTGAAAATGAGTGGGAGAGACAGGTGCCCCATTCATCCTCGGTACTGTCTCTCCCCGTTCATACCAGTTCCTTCTGGCCTGGATTGTTGTTCCCACACGCAGAACTTGGAAATGCAGGGGGGATTGTTGCCTGGCTGGGGTGGGTTGGAGTGGTGGGGCTGGTTGAGCCTTCTCAGCAGGTGGCAGCACGGGATCAGGGATGGCACCGGAGCTGGCACCGGAGAGGCGAGAGCCGGAGCGAGGCAGCTGCTCCGTGCTCCTTGCTGTTTGACCAAGGGAATCTGCCCTGTCCCGCAGGGAAGAAGAAGACAGGGATGTTGCAGCAGCAGTCAGGGCATCTGTGGCAGCCAAAAGGCAGGAAGAGAAGAAAAGGGTGGAGGACAAGGAGGATGGTGGCAGCAGCAGAGGGAAGAAGGAGGATTTGAGGGATCCCGACGTGCTCGGCTCCAAACGCGTGCCAAAGTCTCCAAACAATGCGACAGGTGAGTGTGGAACGGGTTCTGCAGCAGCAGGGAGGAGGGATGGGGCTGGGCATCAGCCTGGCAGAAGTGGGAATTGCTGTGCATTGCTCACAAGAGCTGCTGGATTTGGATGGAGCTCTGCAGAACCTTAAATGTCAACACTGATTTGCAGTGGGACATGTCCCGGTGGGCTCGGATCCTACAGCAGGTTGAGCCTGGGTAGAAATATCAAATACAGGTAACATACATCACTGAGTGATGTTCCAGCTAAATCAAGACAACCCAAGAACGTGTCATTTGCCACTCTGGTAGGAAGAACTGATTTGTTGGGATGCTTGAGCTGACTTTCCACTTTTTTGGGAACAAGCTATTCCCAGTAAAAATTTGTAACTGGTGAAAGCAAACCTGACCCATGTCCAGTTCGGGGCAAATGAAGACGATGCAGTGCTGTTTTGATATTACTGTTGCTCCAAATCCATTTTCCAGTGTTTTATTGCTTCTGCAACAAGATTTTCACTTAAAGATTTTATGTAACTTCATTAGGAACTGGGAGCTCTGGGTGGTTAATGGGCACAGCTCATTTGGGGGTGAGCAGGGTTATCTCCTCCAGCTTTTGCTCTCTGTGTGTAAAAGGCTTTACCAATCTGTCCCTACAGCACAGAATTGGGATTTTAAGGCAAATTAAATGGGGAATGAGCTGTGTTTCAGTATGGAAGAACTGTCCAGGAACTAACTGCTGAGCAGTTTGGGCAGGGGTGTGAGGGGTTGCTCAGTGGAGCAGCTTTCCAGGTGAGGGAGCTTCAGCATCAATCAGTTGGAGCACAGAGGCTCTGCTGGACATCCTGACTCTGTGCAGGCAGCTGAGTGCCAACCTCTGGGCAAGACTGGGGGCATTGTCATCTCAGTTTCTAGAAGGTTCCCTCACAAAGCACTTCCTCACCCATGTTTTACTGGTTTAAAGTACCATGAATTTCCTGTGTGCCATGACATAATGGTGAATGCAGTTAATTGAAGGAAATAGTGATGCATGGATTTAAATTGTTCTGGAATGTCAGTCAATGACATCATCATCAGCTGAAAATAGGCCCTGGTGATGGTGCTGCCATGTTCACTGGTAGCCCCCACTCTGCAATGAATGGGCTCCAGTTGAAAACATTCCTTTGCTCTTTTTGTCACTGTTCCAAAAGAAGCAGCTGCTAACGGTGCTCTCAGCCAAGACGACTTTCCAGCAATCGGCTCGGCAGCAGGACCTCTCCAAGGGTAAGTTGTGCAGGGCTGCAGCAGTGAGAAAGCAGATTTAGACACTCATTTATGTTCTGCATTTCTGTGGAAAATGATTTTCCGGACCGTTTGATCTCCCAGTGCCTCCCCTGTCCCATCCCCTCCTGCCCCAAGCTGTTTATGTGCCGCTCACCTGCGGCATCAGCTCATGCCTTGGTCTTGGAACCATAGAATCATGAGATATCCTGAGCTGGAAGGGACCCAGAAGGATCAGAAAAGTCCAGCTCCTGGCCCTGCCCAGGACTCCCCAACAATCCCACCATGTCCCTGAGAGCGTTGTCTTTGCAGGACGTGGCAGCTCCAATGCACCTGTACCAGCTCTGGTCAAAGTGAGGGGAGCTGAGAGAGTGCTGGTGACACAGCAAGGCTGGTGGCACTTCTCGAGGAGACCCATTGCAGATGCAGTTGATAACCCTGAGTGCATCTGTGTCCTGTTAAAGCTGGGACACTTGTGCCACCCTAAGTGACAGTTTGAGGAAGAGTGTGGAGAGTTGTGGGGCTCATGTGCCTGTTGGGGTTGTGCAGCACCAGTGTGACAGGGTAACCCCAACCTCTCCCTTCCTCACAGCTCTGCCCAGCCCGCTCTGGTTAAGCTTAAAGAAGAGGATTTCCCAAGCCTATCATCCTCTGCAGCTCCCACCATCTCCTCTGGGATGTCTCTGACATACACAGCGACTGCAAAGAAAACGGCCTTCCAAGAGGAGGATTTCCCAGCTCTGGTGTCCAAAATGAAGCCCAACAATAAGACAGTAACTAACATCACATCTGCCTGGAACAATGGGTCCAGCAAAAACATGGTCAAAGCCATCAGCAACCCCTGTGTCAGCCAGCCAGCCAAAAAACCATCCTTGAACACCTCGAAGGGAAGCAAGAAGAGCAATAAACTCTGTGAGTCAGAGGACGAAGACAGCGGTGGGGGCTTGACCACCCAGGAGATCCGGAACGCACCGACCATGTTCGACGTCTCCTCCTTGCTGGCAGCTTCTACCTCACAAACTTTTACAAAAGTGGGCAAGAAAAAGAAGGTGGGGGTTGAGAAGCAGAGACCGTCGTCCCCACGCCCGTCCCAGGAGACGGCGTTCCCCAGGCCATCCACGGAGAGGCCCCTGGAAGCAGAGCAGCCCTCCAAGGCGTTCCCTGCCCCCCACGGCCCCGACAGACCCACAGCTGTCATGAATGGTCACTCGGAAAAGTCCTCAGCCCTCTGTGGGACACCCAAAGAGCCCCCCGGCCTTAAAAAGCCCACAGTGACTAACAAATGCCCTTTACCTCAGGAAGACTTCCCAGCTCTTGGGAGCTCAGGATCAGCCAGGATGCCCCCGCCACCAGGTGAGCACAGAGTGAATGGTGGAATGGTTTGGGTTGGGAGGGATCTTACAGGTCATCTCATTCCAACCCCTGCCAAGGGCAGGGACACCTTCTACTATCCCAGGGTGCTCCAAGCCCCATCCAGCCTGGCCTTGGACAGTGCCAGGGATGAGGAAGCACAGCCAGCTTTGCTTGGAAGTGGCTTAGAGAAACGTGGCACAAGGATGTGTTGTATAAACTCTCCTTCTGGCTTGTGTGAGGTTCTGCCACAGGGTGCCAGGTTGGGCTCTGGAGGTAAAGGCTGCCTGGGTGGCACAGGGGAGCTGGAGTGTCCTCTGGGAATCCTGGCTAAAGCAGTGTCGCTGTTGGGACACCTCTGTCCCACACAGCTGGAGGTGTCTGGTTGCTGGGGGTGGCTCATGGATGAGCAGCTGTTTTTTACCTGTCCCTGTTCTTGGAGCTGTTGTGTCTTGTTCCTGCCTGCGCTCCTCACTTGGCTTCCTTGGCCACTTCCTCCTGTGCTTGCAGAGGTTTCCTGCCCTGCTTTTAGCCATGACCTCGTAAAAGTGGGGAGACAGCAACAAACGTGACTTGGAGTGGTTTTAATGGAGGTGGCACCGCTGTTTGTGCCACTCTGCAGCTCCTGCTGGGGGGGATGCCAGGCCAGGCCGTGCCCAGTGCTGCTGTGCCTCCTGGAGTGATTTCTGCTCACTTTAATAATGCAAAAGTGTTTTTCATTGTGGCTTTGAGTGGGTTTTAAAAACTATTTTCCATTGAAAAAGTAAATGAATAATTAAAGCCCTTTCTGTGTAGAGGAACATCAACCGCCCTGAAGTGCTTCTTGAAGGTTTCCACCTCTGATTTTTAGGTTTTTTCCAGTATAGTGATGTCTGCATTATGACTTCTTCTTGGGGCTTCTGCAGAGCGTGGCAGACACTGGTGTGAGGTTTAGCTGGGGGGTGTGTTGTAACTCCTGCCCCTTCCCTGTCTGCCCCCAGGCTTTAACTCTGTGGTGCTGCTGAAGAACCCTCCTCCGCCTCCGGGCCTGTCGGTGCCTGTCAGCAAACCCCCCCCGGGCTTCGCTGTCATTCCATCCACCAACATCCCTGAACCTGTCACTACAGCTCTCAAAGAGTGAGTAGAGGCCTTGGAGGGGCTTGTTCTACACGTTGAGGTGCTTCAAACAGCACATGGGATACTCGGGGTTACTCCAAGCGAGGCCAGCTGGGTGAAGATTCCCATTGGGACATCCTGGGTTGTTGTGGGTTGGATTCAGGAGAGTTGTGTAAAAGAAAACAGCCCTGTGCAGCTGCAGCTGAGGAAGTGAAAACCTGTGCAGTGTGGCTGCTCAGACTTTGGTCTGTTTGAGATTGATTTGGGAATCTGCAGCTTCAACATATTCCTTCACCTTCCCATCGATTCTGTCGGAGTCCCAGCAGCAAAGTGCTGAGGTGTGTTCTCCCTGGTGACCTTCACTGCTCTGATCTTGCCAGTAGCTGCTGCTTGGCCCTTCTGGCCTAGAAAGAGGAGTCTGGGGGAAAAGGGCAGGAGAAGCTGCATGTGAGTTCAATACAGAACCTGGCTTATTCATGGTGTGGTCTTTGCTCACATCTTTTTAGTGAACCCACCTTACAAAGCAGCTTGTTGGGACTGTGTTAAATTTGGATTTTAAATATATAAAGCCAGAGTGTGGTACAGAAATGCCATATTTTCTCATCCTGGCAAGACAGCTGTGTGCTGCTCACAGTATTGCATGTGCAGCTGAGGGGAGGAAGGACATGCAGCCTGTAAACCAGAACAGCCATGTGATTTATGTCTTGGGGCGTCTTTTTGTGACACAAACCGGTGTCAGAGTCACTTCTGGTGTTTCCCAACGCAGGCCAAAATCCTGTCACGGATCATACTTGATACCTGAGAACTTCCAGCAGAGGAACATCCAGCTCATACAATCCATTAAAGAATTTCTTCAAAGCGATGAGTCCAAGTTCAATAAATTTAAAACTCATTCTGGGCAGTTCAGGCAGGTGAGTGGGTTCCCAGAACCTCCCTCTCTGGGAGACCCGAATCCCAGTGGGCTTTCTTTAATAGATCTGTGTTTTTGTCTCTAATTACTCCCCTCCCCTGTTCCTGCAGGGTGTGATCTCTGCAGCGCAGTATTACAAGAGCTGCCGGGAGCTGCTGGGGGAAAACTTCAAGAAGATCTTTAAGGAGTTGTTGGTGCTGCTGCCGGACACGGCGAAGCAGCAGGAACTGCTCTCTGCTCACAACGACTTCCGAGTCAAGGAGAAACAAAGCTCCAACAAACCCAAAAAGAACAAAAAGAACGTTTGGCAGGCGGACTCCCACGCGGAGCTCGACTGCTGCATCTGCCCCACGTGTAAGCAAGTGCTGACTCAGCAGGACGTGGTCACCCACAAAGCTTTGCATATTGAGGATGAGGAGTTCCCTTCCTTACAGGCAATCAGCAGGATCATCAGTTAGCTTTCCCGAGGGCCCACACGCCGGGCTCTGCCTCTGGAGATGCACTTTTGGAATGAGGTTTGGCAGCGTAGAGTGGCTGAGGGCCGGTGCCGGTTGAGTCAGTGAGGAGCAGGTAAACTGGGGAGCCCTCTCGGGGCAAAGGGATCACGGGAATGTGCTGGCGCTCATCCCCTCCCACAGTCTGAGCTCCCAAAATCCCAGCTAGGGTTAGGCTGAGCAGCAGCGTGGGCAGGCAGGGGCTCCTTCCTCCTGGAACATGCAATAGCTGGGAATCCTTTCTGATCTGCACACGGATGGGGGACACAATAGGGGAATAAGCATCTGGTTTGGGGGTTTCTTTCTGGTTTTGGGGTGGGGAAAGATTGTGGAACACTGAAATGAACAGAAGCAGCTTCCCTTATAACATTCTGATTTTTCTGTGCTATTTCAGTGAAGATCACACTAGTCAGGGGTACAAAGGTGCAGGAAAGATGCTGCTCACTAGTGTGGCCAGGAGCACTGCAAACACTGGGCTGCAGTTTCCTGTCTGCAAACAGAGTCAATTCTGCTGCTTGAAGAATTGGGCTGATCTGTGCAAGATTTGAAGTTGCCTCTGACCTTTTCTGTAATATGTCCTTTCAAGAAACTGATTTTGTAGCCCTGCATGTACAGTAACAGCATTAAGGCTTTACTCTCCGTAAAGCACATGGGAATTTTATTTAATGACTGCCATGTTTCTAATTTCTTGGATGTATTACTGGTGGGAGCTCCCAACAGCACCCTGGGACATTAAATGCTGCTGATCACTGACCATGTTTTCTGCAGTGCCTTTAAGTGCATTTATCTGTTTACAGTGGTCTGACACCTGCACCTCCCCCAGGGGCACCGGGCTGATGATGTAGCTGTGCTCTTGTTTTTTGGCATCCCCAAATCCCACCTCTCAGAGGAAGAGGGGGATTTCTTCATCCTTCGAGGTGACTGCAGCAGCAGCTCTGAGGTGATGGAGTGCCAAGAGCCCTCCCTGCCGTGCACTTCCATGGCTGTAGTTCAGTGTCCCATTCCCTCCCATCTCCAGGTTTAGTTATTTCTAACATGTAGGAATAAAGCTGACCTTAAGTTATATCATTTTTAGTGACAAAACATAGCTTTTCTAGAGGCATCATTTCCATGAAAAGTCCTGCTACAGCCACTTTTCCTTGCCTTACACGTTATTTTTGCTTGCTCAGGCTGCAGAGTGCTTTGGGTTTCTTTTCTGGGTATTTAAGACTGTTTTGAAGAGCTGAACATGTTGTGTTTGTCCCCAAACGGGGCTGGGGAGGATGATTTGCCTGCATGGCTGTTCATACACTGCATGAGTCCATGCTGAGTCGTGTCATGTCCCTGTTCCTGCCTCGGGTGGGATCCTGGAGTGGGGTGTGATGTCCAAGGGCAGCCACACACAGGGACACTGCAGGGTTTGGGTGGTGCCACTTCAGTGAGCTCCTCTCCCATTTTGGGTTGGTAAAAGTCAGGGGGCTGAGATGGATCTTCCCTGCAGGAGCATCTTCCCTCTTCCCTTGGTTTTCCTTTCTGTGTCAGCAGCTCCGTAGTGCCCCGGGCTGGTGCTGCCAGGAGCTCCCTCGAGGCTCTGGGTCTCTGGGGCCTGCTCTTGCAGTTTCCTTGTTCCTTGTGCTCACCTGATTAAATAAAGTTATTACCACATTTTTTTTTTCTATTCATTTTTAACTCTTTATTGAAAATAAGTTGCAGTTGGTTACACAGACACTGAAAATACAGAATCACAGATTGTTCTCTCAAAAGATATTTTTATATATATAATATATACAAAATTGTAAACATTTTTAACTTATTTCCATACACAGTCCACTTTATACTACACTGCACATTGATTAAGTGACAACTGCAACTCCTGGAAGCGTCTGCTCGGACAGAGGTATCTGCAAAGAAACTGAACTTCCCAAACCACAGTTGGGATCTGTTGGAGATTAAAACTCTTAAAGGATCTGAGGTTTAAATGTGTATTGCAACGAAATCCAGGCAGCTGAACTTAGGTTTCAAGTCGAGACAGGGAAGGCTGTTTGTGGCCTCACTGGGGTGGGAGAGGCTCCTGGGACACACAGAGGGTCAAAATGCAACCGAGAATGGGACAAGGTGGGACCAGAGTGGAACCAGAGCCACCTGCGTGGGGACAGCACGGGCTGAGAGGAGTCTACAAGTATATACAGCAGTTTTCACTGAGAGAAATGCCCATTCCACAAAAGAGTGAAGGGATTTACTGAGAACAGACGATGGCCATGGTTAGTGGGAGCTCAGAGCAGCAGCGGGCAGAGCCAGGAGCAGCACTGCCATCCTGGGGAGGGAAGGGTACAAAGCACCCCTGTAAGGAGTAGATGGGCAGTGAAAAAAATGCTGGGGGTGTCATTTGCTCTTGTGGCAGGAACTGATGGGAAACTCATCCCACTGTCCAGGCACAAGAGCCAGTGAAATCCCAATGTTTGACGTGGCACACAGGGAGGGATCTGCTGTTGGGGTCTGCTCCAGCCCCGAGACACAGAAGCAGGCAATGGGAGGGGTATTTTTACTAAATATCACCTAAGCAAAGCTTTCACCTTGCCAGGAACAACTTAAAATGTTGGCAAAAATTCCAATTCCTTCAAATCTTTTAACATGCTTTAAATGAATTGCAAACCCCACGATGTGGTTACCTCAGCACTGAGAAAAACACATGTCATGGCAGAGCCCCCTGGAGCAGGGGGTAGGGCTGAATGCAGCTCCAGGAAAGGCACAGGATTCTGGAATTCTATCCCTTACACCCAAATTTCAGTGCTAACAGACCCTTTGGCAGTCCTGCCCTCTGCGAGCTCCAGGTGCTGGTGGGTCCTGAGCTCTGGGCAGAACAGAGGGTCATAAATAGGCTGTGAGGATGGCACAGTCCTGGCACCCTCAGGACACTCCTGGCATGGTTTTGGGATGTGGTCTGGGCAGTTAGGAGGGAGCAAGTGCTACTGTACCACATCAAATGGGCTGGGAGAAGAAAATGGGGAGAAAGAGGATGGAAATGGATGTTACAAATACCTGACCCCCAGTACAGCAGTTACTGCACCGATGGCTCCAGTTCTCTACCCAGGGGCCCGTTGGGGTGTGTTTCGTTCCAGCCCCATGGGCACACTCTGGTCTGTCTGAGGGGGCATCAACTCCCTGCTGTGCTGCCACGGGCACTGCGGGGCACTGGTGACACCAAACAGCTCGTGGGGACACGGGGGGGCACAACGAGGATCCCAGGCAGGATTCCAGGCACAGGGTGTCACTGGCCAGGCTGGGGCCGTGTCTCACCCCATCTCTGAGAGTGTTTTGATTTGGCTGGGTGAATTCAGGCTGCTCTGGGGTTGGGGAGCTGCACGTGGGGCCTTTGGCAAACCCGAAATAGGGTCAGGCCGAGGTGGGTGAACTCTCCTTTCAAGGCTGGTGCATCCTGGGTGCTACAGGGCCACCTGAGTTTTGGGCTGTCCCATCCTGCCTCAGTGTGGCCACACCCTACACAAACCCAGTGCTGTTCCCTGTAAGAACACCCCAGCTGTGGGTGTCCTGCCCGTCCCAGTGCCACCCCAGCAGGGACATGCTCCCCTCCCACAGGGACCAACATTTTGGGTGCAGAGGGATCGGGGTTACCTCCCTCGAGGTGCCTGTTGATGTGGCTGGACACGTTATTCCCTGTTCTGGTTTCAAGGAACAATCTGTCCTGCCTTCCCGCTGCCAGGAAGCCTCTCGGACACCCAAGCCCTTTCTCCTCCTCCTCTGCTGCAAGGGAAAGGTAACACTGACTTTTGGGAGCTGGAACAAGCTGCTGACCTCGGGAAGAACGGGGTGCATCAGCCGGGGCTGCAGCCGTGCCCGCTGCTGCTCCAGAGGCCAGTCCTGGCACTGAGCGTGGGAGGATGTGCGTGTGGGGCAAAGAAAGGCAATGCAGGCCTCGGGCAGGACATTCAGAGTGTAATATTGAGCACGGGCTACACGGGGCAGGACACGTCCCGCAGGCAGACACAGCTTTAGCTCTTCACGGATACAAGGAAACTCTGGAACAGTTATATTATAGTTAGAAAAAATACACTGTACCGAACGAACATTATCTCACGTACAATCAATTTAAACATTTAAATTGATTATAATTTTGCTAAAATATTAACACAAGTACTGGTTGTGCTGCTAAAGTTTCAGTGTTCCCTCTAAGGAAAATATTGCTACAGTTCTACCGGACCCTGTATTAAAATCGTTGGGGTTTTTCCTTTCCCATCTAGACTGGCTCCACAAAACCACACAGATCCTGGAATTCATTTAGGCTACACTAGGGTTTGGGTGTCCCTGGCCAGGCACCTGTGAGGAGCTCAGCCCTGGCAGAGCCAGCCCTCCCTGGGAATGCACATGGAACCCAGCCTGGATGGAGGGAGGCAGGGAATGCACCTTGTCACAGCAGCGACTGCTCGGGAGGGTTTGCTGCTGAGTAAGTCGTGAGCTGAAATGCAATTCAGCAGCAGAAATGAGCTGTGGTGGTGATGACCAGGACCTGCTCCACAGGGAAGGGCAGGTGGTGACTATTGCTCCTCACGAGGTCGAAGGCAGCAGTGGCTTTGCTGGAGGGAACTGGCACGGCAAGACCCCGGATTGCCAGGAGAGCCAGGACAGCCAGGGGTCTCCAAGGAGGGAGCTGCCACCAAGGGGTCAGGAATTCAAATTTCAGCTCCTCTGCTCAGTCCTCAGTGACACATGGCCTGGATCAGCCACCACGGATCAGCTGGCAGGGAAAGCCACCAGGGAAAGGCAGCAGGTGGCTGACAAAGACCCACTGGATTTGACACATTTTGTTGTTTTTACAAGGCAGGAATTTTGCAGCTGGAACTCCAAACTGAGCCTCTTTCCTGGGTGCTTTCCATGGACTCTCTGCCCCCACCATTTCCAAACACGGGGCCGTGAGCCCACATGGGATGGACTTTAATGGCCTGTGAAGCCTTTCCAGTTCCCTGTCTGAATTCCTCATTTCTGGAGACTGCAGGGTGACACACGTGTCCCCACCTGGGGTTCTGCTGCAGCTGACAGATGGTGGCAGCTCCCAGCATGAAAACACAAGTCCTGTATCACTCCTAATGGCCTTGGACTTTGAGTCTGAGCACCCACCCTTGGTGCCAGGGCTGAGTGTGAGGATGTGGCAGCGCTGCCAGCCAGGAGCTCCTTGTAAGTTTGCAAACTTCCCAATCCCCAGTGAGGAACTGGAACCACAACGTGCCCCATCCCACTGATCACAGGCTATTCCCAGTTACCAGCCAGCTACTGCTGAACTGGTTCCCAGCTGGAAACAGGAACTTTTTACACCCTTGACCAGAATGCATGGAAGTGTAGAATTAATCTGGATATTGACCCTGACCTGCCGTGACCCTCCCTGTGCCTCCAAGCAAACTTTGAAACACCTGTTTGGGTATTTGTTTTGTACAGTAAATATATACAAAGAAAAGTAACACAGACACCACTTATTTCCTTGTAAATTTGGCACTTTCCATGGAACATGGACTGGAAAGCTCCGCAGCGGGAGCCCAACCCTCCCCACCACCCACCCACCCTCAATGGATTCTGTGTTAGCTCTGGAAGAACGAGATCAATACCTCCTCAGAACCAGAGAAATGACTCCTCAGCTACTGTTCTCTAAGAGGAAAGGGTGCCCTGGGCTTCCCCAGCAGAGCCAGCACCCGGCACCCAGGCTCACAGAGGGCATTCATTCATCTCCCCCACGTGTGGGTGATGCGGCAACAACCTTCCTTCCTTCTGGCTTAGAGGGAACACTGCTTTTAGAAACCCTGGGACAGGTAAGACAAGAACCAATACCACTGTACAGAATTCACTGCACAACGAGCTAATAAAGGGACCCAGCACTGACTGGCCACGGCAAGGAAATGGGACTGAATACATTTGGGCTTGGCCGGATGCGGTGCTGCACCGTGGGACGCGGCCCCGGGGACGGCCCGGGCCCTCAGTACGCTGGCACTTGGTAACCTTTGGGGTTGGCCTCTAAGGTCTCGGTGAAGGGCGGGCTCTGGTAGGTCTCCGTGCTCTCGGTGCCGCTGCCCACCGGGTACCCGGGGTACGGCGCCGCCGGGTCGGCCGGGAACTGGTCGGTGGCAAAGAGCGACATGTCCGTGCCCAGGCGGTACCTCTGCAGGGCCCGCACGGCCAGCACCACCTGCGGGGGGCACGGCGGTCAGCGGGCACCAGCGGGGCAGCACCCGCATCCTCCCGGATCCCACAGTGCCCCCAGGATCCCATGATGCCCCCCCAGGATCCCACAGTGCCCCCCGGATCCTGCAATCCCCCCAGGATCCCACAATCCTCCCCAGGATCCCACACTCCCTCAGGATCCCACCAATCCCCCCCCAGGATCCCACAATCCCCCAGGATCCCACAGTGCCCCCCGGATCCCACAATCTCCCCAGGATCCCACAGTGCCCCCCGGATCCCACAATCCTTTCCAGGATCCCACAGTGCCCCCCGGATCCCACATCCCCCCTAAGATCCCACAATCCCCCAGGATCCCATGATCCCCCCAAGGACCCC
>JAWWEW010000033.1:14853630-14866110 GCA_035583185.1 Anabacerthia variegaticeps | reverse complement strand
CCTTGCCTTGCCTTGCCTAGCCTAGCCTTGCCTTGCCTAGCCTAGCCTTGCCTAGCCCTGCCTTGCCTTGCCTAGCCTTGCCTTGCCTAGCCCTGCCTTCCCTTCCCTTCCCTCCCGAGTGGCTGCACAGCCCTCCCCACCTGCCGTGCTGGGCTGGGATTCATGGATGGGGAACGGCCAGAGGCGCTGGCCGGGCAGGGTTCCTGTCACACACACAGAGCCCCCTTCATGAGGAGGAAAATGCCCCCTGCCCCGCGCCCCGTCCTGCGGCCCGGGCCGAGCACGGCCCCTTCCCTCCCCAGGGCACTCCCTGCCCGCACCGGCCCCGCACCGGGCACGGGGGGCCGGGTATGGGCATGGGGGCCGGGTATGGCCATGGGGGCCGGGTATGGCCATGGGGCTGGATATGGGCACGGTGCACCTGCCGCGCACCCCGCATCCCTCACCCCGCAGCCCGGCCCGGCCCGGGGCACCGGGCACTGCCCGCACACCCACACCTCGCACGCCGCCGCCTTACCCAGGTGGTCACCCGGAGGAGGGTCTGCGGCTGCTTGAGGAAATCCACGGGGTCGATGGCCCCCCCCGCCCGGCCCGCTCCGAAGGACGCTCCTTCCATCTTCGCCCGCCGCCCGCTCCCAGACGAGCCCCGCGCGCGCGCCCCGCGCCGGCCGCGCGCCTGCCCACCCGCACCCGGCACACCCCCCCCCGCCCCGCGCCCCTCCCGCGTGGGCTCGTCCGCAGCGCCGCGTGCGGGCGGCGGGAGGAACCACCCGCGGGGAGGGGGGGGCGCGGGGCACCGGCAGGGCGGTGGGAGCGGGCACTGTGACAGTGCGACAGTGCGACACTGTGACAGTGTGACAGGCAGTGTCACCGGGCTGTGGGTACGGGCACTGTGACAGTGTGACAGCCAGTGTCACCGGGCTGTGGGTACGGGCACTGTGACAGTGTGACAGGCAGTGTCACCGGGCTGTGGGTATGGACACTGTGACAGTGTGACAGCCAGTGTCACCGGGCTGTGGGTATGGGCACTGTGACAGTGTGACAGTGTGACAGCCAGTGTCACTGGGCTGTGGGTACGGGCACTGTGACAGTGTGACAGTGTGACAGCCAGTGTCACTGGGCTGTGGGTACGGACACTGTGACAGTGTGACAGTGTGACACTGCGACACTGTGACAGGCAGTGTCACCGGGCTGTGGGTATGGGCACTGTGACAGTGTGATATCCACTTGCCACCAGGCTGTGGGCACGGGCACTGTGACACCATGACAGCGTGACAGCCACTGCCACCACGCTGTAGGTATGGGCACCACGGACAGCCAGTGTCACTGTGCTGTGGCAGGGGACAGTGTGCTGTGGTTGGGGACACCACGGTACAACCGGAATACCTTGCCACTGCCGGGGTCACTGTGCTATTCCAAGAATTAATACCCTGCGTTAACCTCTAGGGATGGGGTGGCACAGGCAGGGGTGGGGTGTTGTCACCAGTGTCACCGAGCACTGTGCCATGGCTGTGGGAGATGCCATGGCCCGGGGTGTGGGGAGGACACTGCTCAGCTCAGCTCAGCTCTGCGGCACACACTGCCCCCACAAAGGGTGGCTGTCACCCCCAGGGGCACTCTCGGAGGTTCAGCTATGGCACAGGTGAGGGGCTCTGCTGGCCACTCACGGGGCCCTTTGGCCAAGGGGAAGGTTTGCTGGCCGCTCCTCGCTGTTCCACACCCACAGCTCGTGCAAGAACAGGGAAGTGAAGATGGACAGGCATTCCTCATGGAGGAAAGGAGGCCCCGAGAGCTGGCATGGGACAGGAGGAGCCCAAGCCCCCGTCTTGCTCCCTCCCCATGGACAGCAGGAAGGAGGAAAAAGAACCTTAGAGGGAAACCCTCAATTACTGGGAAGGGAGTTCCCCCCCGCGGCTCCAGGACCATCTCCTGAGTTAGTTTTCTAGCACCGTGGCGATGATCCCGGTTCCATAGATACCGATGCCATGACAACTCTGACATCATCTCTGCTTGGGACGGGAGCTGCAGGAACGTCGCAGAGAGCAGTACGCATGCGGAGCTGTCGGGGCTGGGGGCTTCTCCTGCTCCTCCACCAGCCCTCCTCACACCTGCTGTCCCTGCAGGGACCAGTGTCACTGCCACATCACAGGGCACCTGTGGAGCAGGTGGGTTCAGCCCCTCACACACAACCTGGTGACAAAGCAAAGGATTTCTGTGCACTCGGGCCCGTTTCCAGCTCATTCCAGCCTTTCGCAGTTCCACCGGTCTGTTCCTTCTGGCAGGTGGGATCGGGATTTAACTGTTAAAGCTCATGATGATGCCACGCAGTTTTTCTCAATTACAGGTGAGTCATCATCTCTCCAGGTCTATTTCTGACTCCCAGCTGGAAAAGCAGAACTCAGCCTCTCATTCCTCAGTGCCACCAGCTCAGCAGACATCACATTTTACTATGCAAAACCGAAATGGCTACGAAGAGAACAGCGGGTTGGTCCCTTCTGCTTTCCCCTGGCAGGATGTCTCATGGAGCTGGCCAGGCACTGAGCCCCAGTGCCAAGAGCATCACTGCCAGCTCATCCCTGAACTGCAGGTCAGGAACAAAGGCCAAATTAACTGGAAGGGACTACCCTAGGTGGGATTCTCAATCAGCTTCGGCAATTTAGAAACAGCTGTTCCAGCATCCTCAAAAATCAGTTTCATGCTTTGAGAACAAACCATCCCAAATCCATCAGCCAGAGTGAAGTATGATGGCAAGGGCTGCCCTGCTCCCTGAGGGTGCCCAGTGCCAGGCAGGCAGCATGTTCCCAGGGCTGCTGCACAGGGAATCATCTGGACCTCTGGTTTTCCCATGATGTTGGGAAAGATTCTTCAATTCTCCCCCTTTCTAAAATGTCTTGCCCAGCCAATCTGTCCTGACTGGGACAGGGATAGTTTGGACAATGTAGAGCACAAGGGACCAGGACACTGCCTGAACTTTTTAGATGTTACTGTAGCAGAAATCATCACGGTTTCCAGGCACAAACGTGGTTTAAACACTTCCAGGCATGACCACGGTGCATCAGGCAAAGTCCCCACCAAGATCTCTGCTCCTAAACTTCTCCTCTTTCTTGGAGGTCCATCCCTCCAACCTGTGCAGCATGCAGTGTTTATACAATCACTTCTCACATCATGCAGTGCCAGTTTTCTTCCCCTGCTACAGCACAGATAAAGCTCAGGAGGTATCTCCAGCCCACACACAAACTGCCTTTCTGTTTCACTTCCTATTGCTGCAAATCAACGGGTACACAGAGCCAGCCAATAACGGGGAAGGATATTGCACCTCCAACATTTTCCCCATCAAATGGAGAACAGCAACGTTTGGAAATGGCACTTTCCAGAGCATCAGTTCAGTTTGAACAAGTTCTGGCTGCATTTACCACTCCCCCTGGATTTCAGTGACAGGGAACCAACAGCAGCACTCAGACAAGTGCCTGGGATCTGTCTGTGTTTTGATTTTACATAAGTTTAATTAAAGGTATGGATTTGCCTCCAGCTTCTTGTAGTCATGCTGACTTCTTAATCTTTTTCTCCATCACAAAAAAACTATCAGGTTTTACTCAGGAGTAAATACCTGGACATGACAACCTGGAGGAGACATAGTGTGGGACTTTCCCCATCTTCAAAACCTGTTCAAGTCAGCTCTACCTGCTCACCCAAGGGCTGGGACAGGGACCTGGCCCATAAGAAGCCCAGTAATGGACAAGAGCAGTTAATATGTTTTTTAGCAGGACCAAAGAAATTTTCTGTTTGCAGTGGATGCTCCCAACTTGGCAGGCAAAACAATCAGCCACACTTTCTATGTAACAGCTCTAAAATAAAATAGTCATAGAATCATAGAATCCTGGAATGGTTTGGGTTGGAAAGGTCTCCCTGGAGCCTTCTCCAGGCTGAACATCCCTAGCTCAGGAGAGGGGCTCCAGCCCTATGATGATTTCAGTGGCCTCCCCTGAGGTTGTTCCAACAGGTCCACATCTTTCTTGCATTGAGGACCCCAGAGGTGGACACAGTGTTCCAGGTGGGAATAGTGATGTGCAGCTGTTCTCAGAGCAGCTCTGACAATATGTGTTTGGAGTGAAGCTGCTTTGGCTGAGCAATCCCACCGAGCAGGACACAGCCTGGCTGCAGTGCCAGCCCCAGGGGAGCTGGCTGGGCTCCGGCCACAGTCCCAGCCCACCGACTCCAGCAGCTCCCCGAGGTCTGACCCTGCCTCTGGCACGGGTGTGGGTGGGAAAACAGCTTGTCCTTCACATTCCCTGGGCAGCAGGCTTGAAGCAGCACTTTGATTTATGTTCATTCAGCTGTTGCTCTGAAATGCTTTGCTTGCCATTCATTAGAGCTTGGCTGGTGCTGCTTTCAGCCATTAGGAAAACAAGAGCTGATGGAAATACTGAGAGGAGCTTAGAAATCTATAGTGCCAGTGGCAGAGAGAATGGACTTCCTGGTGAGCAATACCTTAGCCCACTATCACTAGAAAGCTCTTTGTGCCTTACACCTTAAGACATCAAAAATATCTGGAAGATTATTTATTAGCTGGTTACTCATCCACTTGTGAAACAGAGCCGCTTCTCAGGTGGGATCCAGCAGTCACTGTACAAGTATAAACACAAGATGAGTGTGCTAGAAAAGCACGTGGGAAACTTTACTAACTGAAATCACTGGGGGAAGATTGGGATAACAGAACTCAATTAATTGAGGTGGTATTGGTTTTGAACAGGAGAGTTGATATCTCAGTGCTTGCGTAAACCCCAAACTGAACAAACCCCCAGAGGGTTTCAAAATGGCCCTCAGTGGTGCAACCGTGGGCTCAACGGCTCATCGAGTCAGCTCAGTATTTACATCCTCTTCAAACATTTCACAGCATCAAAAGCCTGGGGGTTTTGGCAAACCAGTAATCTAATCTGATTCAGGCACTGTCGCCACCTTGGGAGGAGCTGGAAAATGGAGAATAGCATCCCTTGGTGTTTTCCAAACTGACCTCCTTGGGACCACACCAGTCCCATTGTAGGGCCTGACCAACCAGCTGACTTTGGTGCTTGCCATGTGCTCCCTGCAGCTGTGGCACAAGAGCTGACAGGTCCAAGGACACAGCTCAAGCCATGCTCAGACATGAAGAGCTTCCACAACTCTCATCTGAGCTCTCCTTTTGCTGCCAAAAGAGCCCTCCCAGCTCAGCCCTTTTGTCAGTGTCATATCCGCTCATGTCACACCACAAAACAAAATGTTTCTGGGGGAAATAAGGGCCATGATGTTTGTGCAATGAATGAGGTATTTGTAGTGTTACACTGAAAATAAGAAAAGCTTCATTTCTTAACTGAACATTACACTAACAGGTCCTCAGATTCACAAGAAGGATGTAATCTGATGGAAAGGAGATTTGTGAGATGGATGGAGATGAGTGATTTTATAACTGTCAACTCTTAGGCCCAGGGCTGTGCAGCACAAACACATTAAAACAGCCTCCTTGAAAGAGATTTTCATCTAAATATGAAATACAGGCAAAGGCAGCTGAAACTGCAATTTTTACCCCCACTTGGGAGAAGTGGAAGTGTGACTACAGAAGTAACTTATCTGTGCCTAGTAAGAATCTTATGACTAAGAACTGAATTTTGACTTCTGGAGTCTCCAGCCATGTGCCTTGTCTCATGTACTCTACATGTCTTTTACCCCATCTAAGCAGCAGGACAAGAGGCACAGTCACAGAATCCACTTTTTGGCACTCCTGGTGGCTTGGGCCAGATATCAAGCATAGAAGAGGCAGGGAAAGCCAAGCTTTGCCTGACCACACTTGTAATTCAAAAGGCAAGTCCCCATCCAGCACCATCCAGTACTGGGACTTGATGTTAGAACCAAAGCTTGGTGTTCTGGGAACATGGAAGCTTTTGAGGGACTGCATGAAATAGCTGCCTGGTGGGACACATTAAATGAACTCAGCTGTTTTCTTTCTCACAGATCTGCTAATCCAAGGCAAAGCTCCCATGAAACTTTGTGGGGTTTCTTCCCACCTTTTCCGTGCAGCAGGGCTGGGTTGCATCCCTCAGTCTCCAAAGGAACAGTTTTGACTGTCTTATGATCATCCTTTTGCCTCTATAAAGCACCCAGAGCAGGTGACAACCATTCCAAGGAAGTTTGATCCCTTCTCTGACTGGAAATGATCCTGTTTCATGACTGCTTTGTATTGTTCCCTGTACCCATGCTTGGTCTGTGCATGCCCTGAGTAAGAAAGTCACTGTTACAAAATTATCCAGTGGAGTTAATTTACCCTTTTCAACCTGTTAATGACCAAAAAGAGCCAGAACTTCTCCATATATGACCAACTATGGGCTGAAGATTGGGTAGAAAACACCCTGGAAACAGGGCATTTTTATTAGACTTCCAAGTGCAGATTTTAGCTGCATGCAGAGAAATAACATATCCCTCAGGTAATTATCCCTTAGGTAATTATACAAGAGGTTTGCACAGTAGTTTGAAAAGTAACTGACGGCACCAAACTCTCTTCCCAAAATCACAGGAAAGGCATCAGGATGAGGCAAAACATTTGATATCTGGAGCAGTCTGTTCCAGAGAAGGGTAAGAGATGGGAAAGTCAAGGAAATAAACCCAAGTGCAAAGAAACGCATCCTCTGTTGCCCTCTACTGTTGGCTTGGTGAGCTGTAAAGCAAGTTTGCCCTGAGAAGAACATTGCAGCGACAAAGAGACGCCAAGCAGCATCACGGTATGTACTGTACGGGAAGGGAACCTGGCACCAGGAAGGGGCTTCTGGACTGGGAGTGCTCCAAAGGCAAACCAACAGCCTGCACTAGCACAGCACATGGAGGCTGAGGGCACCTTTCCATAGGAAGCAAGGGGCAGAGCTCAGCAGGTCCCTGTGCCAGGACCAACACTGCCAGCCCATGCCAGGGGCTGAGCCCAGAGAACCTTCCAGGCTGTATCAGCCCCGCCTCCCCAGCCCAGCGTGCACAGGCAGGATTGTCACTCACCAAGGGGAACAGAGCAGCTTCAAAGCTTGGGAAATGCTGGTGTGGCTTGTTAGACTTGGGAGCTGGACTTGGATGATCCCCGAGGGGCCCTTCCAACTCAGGATATTCTTTACTTCTGGAAATGTTAAGAGTAATTACAAGAGTTCAGAACTGACAGCAAAATCACATACATCTGGGTGTTCAGTTTTTTCACCTGCATCAGCACAGAGAAGTTCCAGAGGTTTGTGAGTTGTGGCAAGTTTTCCAACATGCAGGAGATGGAACTACCCTCATCTCTGAGCAACCTGGGCAGTGAATTAGCACCTGAATTGAGTGTCAGCCCATCTGGAATCAGCATAAAGTGTTCATGAACACTTCCCTGTGGGATGTGCCAATCCAGGTCAGTGTCCCAGCTGATCCCATTGCTGATCCTTGTCCCCTCAACAGTTCTCTGTGTTCTAATGGCTAATTTCCCTTCATCTATTAGCTGTGGTTTTCTTTTCCTGGTTTATTATGTTCCCTGTTAACCTGCAAAGTCAAGAATTGATTCCACACCACCTTGTTGGCTATTTCTACTGCAGTGCTTAATCCTGACTACACAAAATACTCAACAGCTCCTTTCTA
Organism: Anabacerthia variegaticeps; assembly: GCA_035583185.1. NCBI lineage: Eukaryota > Metazoa > Chordata > Aves > Passeriformes > Furnariidae > Anabacerthia > Anabacerthia variegaticeps. The sequence continues at coordinate 14,858,493 of JAWWEW010000033.1, read as the reverse complement.
TCATTCAAACATAAACCCTGAACAGCCAGGAATGGAAAAAAAAATCAGTGATGGTGGGAAGGGACAAAAAAACCCAACCCAAAATTTAAACCCTCTCCAAGCCTGTCAAACTCCATCAGGAAGAATACCACACACTGCCTGGAAGAGGCTGAAGCGACAGACACAAAGGAAAGCAATTCTTGTGAATCTTACTGTAAACAGGAGACTGCGTAGACCCAACACACTGCAAAGGAACAGCTAATCCCTGGGAAAATGTCAGTGACACAGTGGTGCTTCTGCCAACATCTGCACTGTTCCTTGCTTAGCAACTCTGCCTGCCATCCTTGGAGGGGAAGAGTCCCTCGTGGCTCCCTGCTCTTTGCTGAGGAAAAAAAAAAGGAAAAAATGAAGTACAGCCATGAATGCAAACCAGTCCATGGAAACTGTGAGGAATTTGGGAAGCTGGAAGGATAGTCAGGTACCTGTTACACAGGAGCAGCTCTCGAGCAAGGCCCCACAAGCTCCTTGGGCAGCACCTGCTCCTGACTCTGCTCCTCCTCACAAGGGCTCCTCCTATGGGAAAGCAGCTTGTCCTTCCTGGGAAATGGGATGGGATGTACATGGTTGTGTGGTGGAAATGCATTTAATGTCCTGTGTCACCCTGCTCCAAATCAGCAAGATCTGAGCTGCTCCCAACTCTAACACTGTCCTTAACACTGTTAGCAAGTCAAAAATCACTGGGATCCCAGGAAAATTCCCACTAATCCCCACATAAAACCAAACTCTCACCTGAGAGGAACCTGGAGTGCAAAATCCCTGAATTTTTGTAGCTTCTTGGCCTGTGGAGAATTCCACCAATCCAGCAGCACAATGAAAAAGGGCGAGGAGCAGCCCCACCTTGTCTGATCAATCCACACAGGATCACAGAACCTCATCTGAGCCATCAAGCTACAACAGTATCTATACATACAAATATATAGAGAGATACAACTGTAATATGTTGGCATGCAGAGGTTAGACACACCAGCACACCCTTTTCCTAACATACCATCAGTAGGAACCAAGAATGAACTTAGTTGCTTTATTATTTTTACATCAATAGGAAATATAATTGGAATACAGAGATTTTTAAAACTAGATTTTATCAAGTGCATTTAGAGAATTCACAATTTTCTGTACACGAGTATCTCCAATGGGAATTCCTCACCTAAGATTCAAATCTGTGGTACAAGTGAGCAGCAAAACAAATCCACCCTCCTCACACAGTCAAGTCCACAGAGATGAGGATATGCCTGAGAAATGTCTAAGTCAAAGCTCTTCTTCCAAGCCAAAAACATGAGAAAACAGAGTGCAAGCATCGATTTTATCACATGGCCCCTTAACAAAGATATAAACTCCCCTAAAAACATCCTGGCACCCACAGCTGGTGGCCTCATTGTTAGGAAGCATTTACTACTTCAGCTTCAAAGCTCTTTCCTACCCCTGCCAGGACAGCAAGACAGGACACACTTTTTCTCCTGCTCAATTCTGCCACCCCAATGAACACACAAAGTGACCAAAATTTTGTGTTGCCACAGCTGCTCCCCCTGATTTAGAGGATACACACTCGTTTTCCTCTCTACACTCTTAGTAAGTACCTTTCTGTTGGTCCTCTCCCCACATTGGGTACCAATGTGCTTCTTTTTGGGGGCTGAGTTTATACCAAAAAGACAAAAACCAAGGGCTGGGATTTGTTTGTTCTAAGAACCTCAACATGCTGAGAGGGAAGTTTTCTGAGCACTTTTAATAAACTGAATGATACCTTCAATCATAAGACAGATCTCACACTTCGTGCAGTGTCTTATCACTTTGGCTGGGTTTGTGTTTAGAGACATTAGTATATAAAATAGAGTTCAGGAATCAGTAGTCCATAAAATGTCTCAAACTGTTTTAACAGGTCTAACTTGAGAGGATTTGTCTATGCCATAAAACATAAAATGTGTTTTCCAAGTTGTTACTGGTTTTCTAACCACTAAGGAGCCCCACACACAGAGGTGTGAGGAGCAAAGTCTAGGTAAGAGCTGTCATCACTCCAGTTACAGCAGCACTATTAACATTTCCAGTTAATGCTCACTAGGGAAGCAAGGGTAAAGTTACAGGTGTGCTGTGGGGCATGAAATAAGGAAGCTCTCCAAAACGTGCACAAAAACCTCAGCAGGAAGCACAGAAGGAAAAAAAAAACCTGCTGTTGTCAGGGATTGTGCAAACTTCTCCCAGCCAGAAGTGCAGGAAGGGATGAGATCACGACCTACGTGAGGAACTTGAAATGATTTTGACTCTGTTTTGTAAGTGCCTCCTTTTATGAAGGCATGTGTTATATGAATTGTGGTGCAACTGATTTGTAGTGCTACTCCCCTGGAATCTGACATTCCCACTTTCCAATACAGTGCTGCAGCACAGCTGACTTAGGAAAATACACTGAGCCTGGGCTCTGTCCAGTTCCCCCAGAGGAATCCACCCGGGGGGCTCCTGTGAGTCCCCTCAGCAATAAAGACTCTGTGAAGCTGACATCAGAGTCCCCAGCAGGACTCCAGTACTTCTGGGGGCTTGTAAAGTCCTTTTCTAGAGAGATTTTTAGCTGGGGATGACACCAGAGTATCCTCCAGGCCAGCGAGTACCAATCAAGAATTTCATCTCAGAATAATTAAAGCTGAATAGGCTTCATCACAGACATCAGTCTCAAGCTCTTTTCATGCCAGACAAAGGTTCACAGCAGAAACAAAGAGGTTATTTGCTTTAAGAGTAAGTAGTTCAGTAGAATTTATCACCAAATCACTTCTGGATCCAAAGAAAATTAGCAATTCATTTAAAACATTTGAATTTCACACTGTTGATACATCGTTCCACTCCTCAGAGGAGGGTTTTGTTTTGTCCTGCTTTAGTTTCCCTTTCTGCAATGCCTCTTACATGATAAATTGAAACACAAAGCCAAAATGAGAAATCTGGGCTCTGTGGTTTTGGTATTTAAGCTAAATGTACCTGCCCTCAGGCCTTTTATCAAAGGAATTGGATGCAAGATTAACAACAAGCACTGGAGATCTGGGGGTATAGACTTGGCACAAAACCCAGCACGAGTTTTCTCTATCAGAACAGAAATGAAAATTACCATTAATCAGATGCATTTTCTAAAACATCAGGGCAATGCCTGCAGAGAACACAACTCTATTCAGGGAAAATTAATTTGAGGCACAGAAAAAAGCAAATGCCCCTAAAATAAGGAAATGTCATCACAAAAATGTCTCCACAAGTTTCTCAGTGACTCAATCTCACAGGTTTCTGGCAATTCCTGTGCCAAACATAAGGCCTCAGTCCCTCAGGTAATACATTACTGTAAGGATGTATCAAAATTTCATTAGGATAAGGTTTTCCAACCTCCTTCCACCTTTCAGTCAGTCACACACACAAACACAGGCAGTGTCTCCCTGCAGTGCCCTGACACCAGGGTGAATTGGTCTGCTGGCTTCCCCCAGCAGCCTGCCAGGGTTAATCACAGCTCCCATCCTTCCAGCCATCCCTCCAGCGCTCATCCACACGGGAGCAGTCAAATTCTGACTTCCCCAGTTTCCTGTTCACTTCATTATGAAGCAGACACAACCAGCGGGAGAAGTTATTCCTGGTGCTCGTGTCCGGTTGATTTGTTCGTAATCTGCAAACAGGGAGGAGGAAACAAATGTTACTTCTTCATAGTCACCAAATTCAGAACCCACAGCAGGCCCAGAGTCCCAGAGAGAGCACAGGGAGATCCGTAATTATCACTAATTATCTACAAAATACTGATGGCTGCAGCTTGGTTCAGTCCGGTCCCAGCAACTGGAAAAGACACAGGAGTCAAAACTTCTCTATGATAAAAAGAAAGAAGTACTGGAGTTCATCAAAACACTCACTAATAAATTAAAAAAATGGAGCAGTTATTTTGCCATGTGATGCCTGTTAAGTCAGTCACTAGATTTCAAACTTGTGTGTTCAACTGCAAAAGAGGAGGTGAAATTTCTGAGAAAGAAATTGGCAGCAACAGAAAAAGTTACCACAGAATCCCAGAATGATTTGGGCTGGAAGGGACCTTAAAGATCATCTCATTCCAACCCCTTGCCACAGGCAGGGACACTTTCCACTAAGTCAAACATCATGGTCCATTTCAGCCTTTTCCTCCTCTTTATTTGTCAGTACAGGGGACTTTGTGAGGTAGAAGAACACTCGTCTCCTGAAAAAAATTATCCAAGTCCGTCTAATTCCACAACTCTTCACAAGCCCTGTTTGAGCCAGAGAACTTCAAAATCACCTAAGGGAGGCCTTGGAGACAGCACACAACCTAACAGCATGAGGACAAGTATTTGTTTTTTGAGTAAGTGTACCTGTGATTGATGCAATAACGGACAGAACCAGTTCAGGTAGCTACAAACCCCAAGTGCAGGAAGAGCTGCTGATATGCAAAATAGCTGCTGCAGCCCAGCATTTCTGGCAAGCCCCTTCAGCACAAAAACCTCCTGAGGACACTGAACTCTCCCTCAGATCCTCAAAAACCCTCTGAGGACACTCTCCTCTCCCTCAGGTACCCAAAAACCTGCTGAGAGCACTCACCTTTCCCTCAGGCCCTCAAAAACCCCCTGAGTACACTCACCTTTCCCTCAGGTACCCAAAAACCCACTGAGGAGAGTCACCTCTCCCTCAGCTACCCAAAAAACCCCCTGAGGACACTCACTTCTTCCTCAGGTCCTCAGAAACTCCCTGAGGACACTCACCTTTCCCTCAGGTACCCAAAAAACCTGCAGAGGACACTCACCTTTCCCTCAGGTACCCAAAAAACCTGCAGAGGACACTCACCTTTCCCTCAGGTACCCAAAAAAC
>JAWWEW010000033.1:14831716-14853530 GCA_035583185.1 Anabacerthia variegaticeps | reverse complement strand
ACTCACGTTTCCCTCAGGTACCCAAAAACCCCCTGAGAACACTCACGTTTCCCTCAGGTACCCAAAAACCCCCTGAGGACACTCACCTCTCCCTCAGGTCCTCAGCACAGTGCTCGCAGGGGTAGAACTTGGAGAAGAGGTTGATGAAGTCCCTCATCTCCCTCTGCTGTGCCCCCGAGGGCCGCTCGGGGTAGTATGCAGCCATGGTGTGCAGGAAGGCCCAGGTGCTGCGGCCCAGCTGCTCGCTGTCCAGGGGACAGTCCGGTGGTGGCTCCTTGTCCTCTGCCACCGCCAGGTCCTGGGGAGGAGAGAGGGCTGTGAGGGGACACGGGGTTTGGTGGGGAAACAGCCCCTTTGTGCTGGCAGGGAGGGCAAGAGGGGACGAACAGGGGCTTCACACCCTCTGAGGAGACACAGCAGAGCCCCTTCACACCCTCAAGGGGGACACGGCAGAGACCCCTCACACTCTGAATGGGGACACGGCAAACTCCCCTCACACCCTCAAGGGGGATACATCAGAGCCCCCTTACACCTCCTGAGGGGACATGGCAGAGACCCCTCACACTCTCATTGAGGACATGGCAGAGCCCCCTCACACCCTCTGAGGGGGACATGGCAAACTCCCCTCAGACTCTCAATGTGGACATGACAAACTCCCCTCACACCCCCTGAGGGGCCATGGCAGAGCCTCCTCACACCCTCTGAGGGGACACGGCAGAGCCCCCTCACACCCTTAGCAGGGACAAGAGCAGAGCTCCATCACCCCGAGCAGAAGACACACACCCCCTCCACACTCCCACAGAAGGGCACCCCGGCCCCTTTGCACCCCGGTGGGGACACGCAGCCCCTCCGCACTGGGAGGGGCGGGATGAAGGCCTGTGAGGGCTCCTCAGGGTCCGCGGGCCGCCCGGGGCAGGCTCCCGCCGCTCCTCACCGCGCCGCCCGGGGCCGCCTGCTTCCTCTGCTCGCGGAGCCAGCTCTTGAAATCCGTGCAGGCTCGGCACGGCTTCTTGGGCGGCTCCCCCGCCGCGCCGTGCGAGGAGGAGGAGGAGGGGGGGGAAGGGAAGGGGAAGGAGAAGGAGCCGGTGTCGGTGCCGGGGAAGGAGCCCCTGTCGGAGCCGCGGCCCGCACGGCCCTCAGAGGGCGCCGCCATCTTGGCGCGCGGTGCAGGCCGGGCCGGGGCGGCGCCATTGGGGCCGGGGCGCGCTGAGGGGGCGGCGGGCGCCGGTTCTTCACCGAAACCCCAGGGAGATCCGCGGTTAAATGTTGTCTTTGAGGAGAACAGGGAGGGGGGTGCTTCATGGGAGAGTCCCGCCTCCACCTGTGCGCATCGCCCCTCAGCGGCCGTGGGGCTGTGAGTCCCCCTCGGGGTGGAAGGGCAGGGGGGCTGTGAGGGGTCTCTGCAATGTGCCCGCTGTCGGTGTGAGGGGGCTCAGCCGCTGTCCCCCTCGGGATGGAAGGGCAGGGGGACAGGGTTCTCCTCAGAGGGGTGGAAAGGGGGTCCCCACCTTCGCCCCCTCAGTGCGAGGGGTCTGCCCTTGTCCCCCCTGAGGGTGTGAAGGGGCCTCTACCATGTCCCTCATGAAGGTGTCAAGGACTGGTTCCCCCCATCTCAGCCTCCCAATTGAGCACCAAAACAAAAATAATGCTAACTTATATATATATATATTATATATATATATATATATATGGTCATTCATGGCTGGGCTTTGCAAATGAAGATTTGGGAAGGGCTCTACCCACACTTGCTGCAAATATATATATATGTATATATATATATACATATATATACATATATATATATATGGGGCCTGTGCCTGGTTAGTGTGGAGAGGAGAAGGCTGCGGGGGGCTCTCATCAGTCCATACAAATATCCCCAAGGGGTGTCAGAGGATGGTGCCAGCTCAGTGGTGCCCAGGGACAGCACAAGGAGTGATGGCCATAAACTAAAGCACAACAAGTTCCATCTCAAGGTGAGGAAGAACTTCTTTCCATGGAGGGGGCAGAGCACTGGAACAGGTCCCCAGGGAGGCTGTGGAGTCTCCCTCTCTGGAGACATTCCAACTCCACCTGGACATGTCCCTGTGTCACCTGCTCTGGGTGGCCCTGCCTGGGCAGGGGGTTGGATGGCATAGGGGTTTGGAGGTCCCTTCCAACCCCAGCTACTCTGGGATTCTGCAGTGTGTATATACTGTGCGTGGCAGAGCTCTCTTGCATGCCAGCAGCACCTCAGCGTTATCTCCAGCACAGTCATCCAGTCAACAATGTGGTTTAATGGACAAATAAGTGCATAGCTGGATTCCAAGTCGTGCACCTCTAACAGAACATGCCCATATGAAACCCGACATGTTTTCAACATGTGTCACATGCTTGTAAATCTGTATTGAGGAATGGTTTTCCTCTTTCCTAGAGCGTTGGCACGTGTCACTCCAGGGCAGGCACGTCCACCTGAGCCCTGGCTGGTGGCTGGAATGGGTTGGGCTGCTCAGAGTGAAGGAGAACCCAGACCTGGCCCCAGTGTGTTGGTCTCAAGTGGACATTTGGCATCTTCCCTTTTATTCCTGGAGAGCCACAGACTTGTGAGCACAGGAGGGTGGTGACCCAGCTCTTGGGAGATGGTCCAGCACCCATCAATATCCAGAACTGGGTCTCTCCACTTGGAAAGGTTACTTAGCTGTGGTTTGGCACTATGTTAAAAGCACTTTCTTTTTTCTATGTCCCGTAGTCCAGCAGATGTGACTCCTTGAAGCACATCCTGCATCCAGCCTTTGAGACACAGTGGTCTTAGGGAGTTCTTGGTGGGGGTCAGGGGATGGAAACTTGGAAAGCAGCACAGATTTCCTCTTTTCCTTCTTTTTGGCTCGATGCCATGGTGCCATTAGAGGTTTGGAGGCCACAGGATAAGTCTCACTGTGGAGAGTTCTAAGAGTTTTAGAGGATATTTCTTTGCTGATATTCCTGAGGGAGCGAGAAGCCACGTGAGCAGCTGATAGGAATTACTGGAATTGCTTTATCTAAAGTTGTAGACAACTATAAATTTCACACATCAAAAGATCAAGTAGGGATAACATTTTTATATCTGTTTACCCACCAATAAATGTTTTAAATGATGCTATTGACTTAATTCTTCTTTGTAACATCAGGAAACAAAATAGGGAGAGACCCAGGGAATTTCATACAGAGCTTTATTGTTTGATCTTCAAGCAATTAAACAGTTGCAGAAATATTTCCAAGTCAAAGCAATCTCCTGGTTTGGCAGTTCGTAGACTTTGCTTCCTCAACAGTGATTTAATTTATGGATTTAGTTAAAATATAAGCATTTTTATTGGGAAAGGAAAAGCTCTGGAAAGAAGTTGTTGGTTACAGAGATCCCTGTCAGTGTTGCTCTCCTTGCCCCATTCCTGGATAGCTGTAGGAGCAGAGCTGGATCTTTAGGGAAAGGTGCTCCCCATTTTCTCTGTTTGTCCTCAGGGCCACTATCATCTTGGATTTCAAAGGAAAAAAAAGGAGAGATGCTCAGATTGAAAACACAGCAAGGAAATTCACTTTACTGTCTCTAATTGAATCCAAGTGCAGAGCCAAATTAATCCCATCCAAAGAAAGGAATGTGAGGCAGAGGAGAGGAAGAGTGGGCAGCATTTCTTCCTGCTCCCCTCCCCTCAACAACCCTAACCCACCTCACCCTCTGCTTCTGAGTACTGATTTAGGAGCTGGAATGTGGTAGAGCCTGTTACCAAACAAACTCCTGACACAGATGGGATATTGGGAAGAAATCCTTCCCTGGGAGGGTGGGCAGGCCCTGGCACAGGATGCCCAGAGAAGCTGTGGCTGCCCCAGCCCTGGAAGTGCCCAAGGCCGGGCTGGACTGGGCTTGGAGCAACCTGGGCTGGTGGAAGGTGTCCCTGCCCATGGCAGGGGTTTGGAACTGGATGGTCTGTAAGATCCCTTCTGACCCAAACCATTACAGGGTTCTATGATATTTTGGGGGGAAATTTTTATCCTGTACTTCTCAGGATTTTTACCAAGTTTTTTGTGATGGTTTTTAGATAGTTTTAGCTGAATGTAACTGTTTCCCTCTCCAGGAGAATACGCCAGCAGGAAGCTGACTTGTATTTACACGTAAAGATTTGAGCCTGAAGTTCGACCAGTGACAAGCCAGCACCAGGAATTAGTCATGCAGTTGTCTGAGAAATTACAGCCAACTAGGAAATAGCAGCATTAAAAATGATGTATGTTTCCAGGTAAGTGAATCATATGGATCAGCTCTGCTTGTGTACAAGAAATACATCACCTACAAAATTTCTCAAAAGCATGAATTTATCTCCCAGCTATGTGGAAGGAGCCTCACTGCCAGTGGGTGGGATATTGATCTCAGTTCAGATCCATCCAGTACTACTGAAATGTGTTCAGAACAGTCTGAATTGTAAGACTGAGCATGGAGTAAACCAAGGCACTGATTTACACCCAGAGATGCAGTTCAGTATTTGAAAATTTGTGCCATTTTTGTATGTGGGTCTTCTTGCTGATTAAAATGAGAACCAAGGAGTAGTGGTGTATACATTGGCAATGGCAGGGATAAAGAGAAAACCAAATTATTTCTGCAAGTTGGTCCAGCCAGTCCTGCCTGTGTCATTCTCCTGTCTTCTTCTTCCCAGACTCCCTCTGTCAGTCAGTAACAGGTGCTATGAGAATGTGTTGATGTATTAAGAATTAATCATTAATTAAATGAGGTCTCCTTCCACATTACTCTTCTCCCAGCCAGGCTTTTACGTGAAATATTGCTTTCCCTGTTTTCTGAGGGAAAACACAAAGGTCTTGTCTCTGCCTTGAAATACAGTGAACTTTTCACCCAAGCCACTGCTGGTGGAATCCCCAGGAGAGATAAGGCACTTTGCATGCTCTGCTCCTCCATGGTGTGGGCAATGAGGAAAGGGGAGGAGTGGGATGAGCACTTCTCTGACTAATCTGGAAGGAACACAACGATCCTGTCTCTGATCACTTCACTATATTTAGCTTCAAGTAAGAACAGATTTTGCCCAAGAGAAAACAGTATTTCTCCACGTTCCCTGGTGGTTGCTGTGCTTGCTGTTGGCTGTACTGGTGGTGCTGGGATTTTCTCCCACTGGGTTTGGGAACATGCAGGGCAGGCTGTGCATTTCAGAGTCTTGAACCTCCTTGGAAACTCAATCCTGCCTTCCATCTCCCTTCACATCCCATATGTGTGTCCCAGCGTGTTCACACACCATGCTGGTCTTGGACCACACACTCATCCAAACCCCCTTTTTTTTCTGTAGAAACTGATGCAATGAAAGAAAACTTTCTCTTGCAGTGGTTTAAGTTACATTCTTGCCCTTTCTGGAAGATTCCCTCTTGAACCACACTTTTGTCCTTTGCGTAACCCTTAGAAAAACATGCCACTTTTACAAAGGAGCTATGAAATTATTGCAACAAGTGCTAGGTAAACAGGACCTGTCCAACGTGCCCTGGCACTGAGCAAATCTCCCACAACAGGCAGTGCTCTCCCTGGGCTGGGCAGCTGCATCCCATGGGCTTTTCATGGGAAATGAGCCCTCTGGTGCCAGGTTTCAGGGAGTTTGATGTGATGCTGTGATTTTACATCAGCTGTCAGTGACCCAGAGCAGGGACGGGACCTCCATGTCCTGAGTCCTGATGGGCAATAACCAGGGATGCTCAGGTATGATCCATCCCAGGATACTGCAGATTAAAGGCACTGGGTCTCCTGCTGAGTTGGAAGTGTGGCAGAGGAAAGCAGAGGCAGGCTTGGAACAGAGAGGAGAACGAAAGTGCCCAAAGAAACATCCCTTCTCCATGTGCTGGCTCCTCTTGGAAAGGGCAGAATAAGGGTTTGTAGAAAACAAGCACTGTCATAGAATCATAGGATCTCTGAGGGCTGCTGAATTGGATCCCACTGGCCACAGAAAAATGCTTTCATGCCTGCAGCAGTTGCTGAAATTAGGATGAAATAAAGTATTTTCTTCTTGGTTAGAGGCTATGAAATCTCTCATCCCAGCCTGTGTGAACGTTCAACCACTTCCTTTGTTCACGAGGTGAAGGACACTTTTGTCAACTCCAGTGTCTGGGGTTTCATTATTCTTTTTAAATAAGGGTCTGTTTCTCTATTTATTAAAAGTCTAAACCCTCTTTGTAGTTTTAAAACCAGCTTTTAGCAGCTGGGGTTTTCATTAAAGGTGCTGATAGGTCATGTGTCATCACAGGTCACCTTCAAAAACAGTAAAGGGCAGCTTTTGATCCTGAGAGTGAGGGAGGGAAGGATGGAGCTTTTCTACAAGCCTCATTCCAGCCCCCCTTGGCTGTGCCTTTTCATATCTCTTCCTTGCAGCCAGAGTGTCCCAAGGGCGGGACACTCCCCTGTCTTTGCCTTTCCTGTGCTGGGCATAGAAAGAGAAATCCCTGGAGTCCCACACATTGTCAGCCATGAGGGTACAGGTCACTCACCAGCCCAGACATGACTTCTATATGTCCTGACAGATGTTCATAACATGGCTCCTTCTCTTTCCATGTGCATGCATTTGGGATGAGGCTGTTGTTAGACTTGGAAAATGCCTGTGGAGGAGCTGGTGAGGAGCTGCCTTTGGTTACCCTGAACGTCTGTGCACTCAGACTCTACTCTGGCTCCTGTTGGGTGCACTGAAGGATTGGTCCCAGCACTTGTCCTAGCTGTGCTGCTGTACTCCGGTTAAACCCACCAGATTAAGTTATTCCTGATGAAAATGTGGACATGAAGAGAAAACCAGACCCTCAGTGTTTCTTTGTCGTGGAAGGGAAGCTGATCTTGTAATGGGAGTAGCAGAGGGGACAGCCCCATGACCCGTGGCTGTTCCTGAAGCCACTGGATGACCTACCCCATGTTCCAAATTGTGGGCACTCTGGGGCAGGGACTCTGATGTGACTCCCCATGACAATCCCTGAGTCACCTGCCATGACACAAACAGGTTTCTATACCCACAGCAGTTTATGGCCATAGTGATGCTCCTTGAGGAGCAGGAGGCATCGCTCCACCTTGGCAGGGCTCTCTTGAAGCAGGATGAAAAATCAGGGAAATCATGGAGGAAAACTTGACTTTCCTCCATCTTGGCAAAGCCAGGCGGTGCACTCCTACATATTACCTGTTAATTTATGATCTGTTTGGTACCTTGTAAGACATCTAAAGAAAAGAAGTAACTGTTGCCCTCAAAGCTGTGTAAATAAATAAATGGCAGCGACCAGCAATATTTGTGGAGCCTCACTTTTTCTGGGCAGACCACTCCTACCCTTCTGTTAATAATTACCCACAAGGAAGTCCTGATTTATGGCAGGATAATTTGGAAGTAGTGGAAGTCACAAACTTACTAATGTCTAAAAAATGATGTTTTGTCTTGGTTTTTTATAAGTGAGTTCAAATGTATCCAGCAGAGCAGTGGAATTAATGGCCTCTTCTAATTGGTTATCCTTCCTTCCCAGGAGAAATGGCCCTGGCATGACTGGGTGTTGTGGAGGACGTGTTGAGGAGCACTTGTGCTCATCCAGAGGGAATCGGGCCGTCCCTGCCTTCGGTTTCATGGGTAGTGTCACTGCAGACTAACCTGGCGCGACTCATTAGGTCATTCTCCAAGGCACAGTTTCATGACATCAGCCTTGACAAGGACAGGGCTCTGATAGTGCTGTGACAGCTGCAGAGCCTGGAGCCCAGCGCTCTGGGTGACACCGGCGGTGTCGGTGGCCCTGAGCGGTGCCAGGCTGTTCTCCTCCCTCCCCACACCTGCTCTGCCATGCAGGGACCTTCATTTTTACAGAACGTTTTCATAGTAACTCATTGCTGAGTTTTGAGTAGTTTTGTTTATACTTCCCTTTATCTGAGACCCAAATCACCAGCAACCTTCCAAGGAACCCAATCTCACCCATAAATCTGCTCTGCAAACTGCATGGCTGATTCTCCATTCTCGGGTGACTTGTAAACCTCCATGCAGCTTCACCTTCCTGTTATTCCATTGTATTTTGCACTCCCTGCTTTCTGCTTGAATTCCCTGAGAATGCTGAAATACAGCAAAGCCTTTGATCAAGGCTGTTTCCTACTCTTGTTTTCAGGACATCCACAGATCTTCCAGTGCAGAGCAATGTGCTCCTGAACCTATCCAGCCATCTCCTCTTCCTATGGCTTCTCTAAGGCTTTCCTTGCCTTTGGCTTGTCCCAGTCTGGGCAAATATGTTTAAGCCTTTACACTCTTGGAAATACATTGTGGTTTGTGTCTGCTCTGAGATAGGAAACCAATCCAAAGTGCTTTGTTTAGAGTCTTGGTCACAGATATTTTCAAGAGCCACTTAATGGAGCCATGTGAAGGTGAGCTTGGCCTTGGCTTGGCTGCCAAGGAGAAGCCTATGAGTGTGGATTTGATGACAGGGAGCTGGCAAAACGTTTTGCCACCTTGGATACTGGAACCTTCTAAATAAACTCACTGGATGAAGTGATTTCCTCTCCCTCCATAAAATGCCCACTCTCTGAGCTGGGTACATTTACCAGCACGTGTTCTTGTTGGACCCTTTGTGAACAGACGGATGCAGGGTCCAGTTCCAGGGCTGGGGAGAGCAGAGAGCTGCTTCACATCACATTTCCACAGGCCAATTCCTGTCCAGCTCCCTGAGCCAGGAAGTGCCCTGGAAGTGCCATTGAAGGGGTTTTCCCATCAAAATACACACAGAACCAAAGTTCTCCCTGTATGACTTTCCCGTGGTAATGGAGGACAAATATCCAGCAGCAATAGATCCTATGGTAGCAAACCTGCTCCCTCTACCCCCAGAACTGCCATCCTGCTGTGTGGGAGCAGCCTCATGTGCTCAGGGAACACAAACCAAGGCCCTCCTCACTGTTTTGTCTGGATATCCAGAAAGAATCCGGCTTGGCTCCCTATTCCAGTTTTGCAGGGTTTTTTGATAGGTGAAAAATCTGTTACTGAGGGTTTGAGACACCGGGTGTAACTGGTAAATGAAAGGGAAGGCAGGGCTGAGCATCTCAATTTGGGATCCAATAATGATAGTTATAATGATAGTGATAATGATAATGGCTCAATTTAGGCTTTATCAAAGAAGAGAGGGAGTGGGGATGGAGAAGGCTGTTTGATCACACAATGCCCATCAGCCAAGTCATAACCTGAGGCATGCACATGGTGGTTCAGGGAGAGGACAGGCTCTCCAAGGCTGGAATTACCTGTCCTGCTGTGCCTCCGAGCAGTGGAGCTGGTCCTTGGGAAGAGCTGGGAGGGGATGGGCATCTGGCTGGATGCAGGACAGTGCACAGGGTGCTCAGAGATGAGTCTCCATCCCATATTTACACCTGAGGAGCTTTGGGACTCTAATATACACTCTGGGGATGTGTTTGCTCCTGTAGTGACAGGACAAGGAGCAATGGCTTCAAACTGACAGAGAGTAGGTTCAGAACAGATATTGGGAAGAAATCCTTCCCTGGGAGGGTGGCCAGGCCCTGGCACAGGGTACCCAGAAAAGCTGTGGCTGCCCCATCCCTGGAAGTGTCCAAGGCCAGGTTGGACAGGGCTTGGAGTCACCTGGGCTGGTGGAAGGTGTCCCTGCCCATGGCAGGGGGTGGCACTGGATGGGCTTTAATATCCCTTCCAACTCAAACCATTCCAGGATTCTATGATTCTATGATAACATTGTCATTGGCATCTCCCACAATTTCTGGGAGCATGCAAATATTGATAAAGTTGCCAGAAATCCACTGAAAGTACCTCTGGTGGGACAAAACAGTAAAGAAAAAGTATTTGTAACAACTATTACATGTATCAAGTGGTGCCTGATTTGTGCTTTACAATAAATCCACGTTGCAAATCAGTTTTTGGGACTGGTGTGAGCTCATCCCGAGGTGCAGGTAACTCAATCCCTGCAATATAAGCACAGGTAACTCAATCCCTGCAATATAACCATAAAAACTCCGTGTATCCCCGGAAATCCCTCGGGGCAGGAGCTGCTGCCCCAGTGACCTCCTGTACACCCAGGGCTTGGCTCACTTCCCAGCACTGTTTACTGGGGATATGAGAAAACAAGCTGGTTCTCTTCCCTGGCTCCCTGAACTCTGTCCCTGCTACTGCAGCCTCCACGATTTGCATGTTAAAAGCGGAGGGAAAGGTAAAAGGTAAAAGGCACCTGGGAGCTTCGAACCACGGAATTTCTGCGGGGCGGAGGAGGAAGCGAGATAACTGAGCCCTGCCTCCTGCTCCAGGGTATTTAGCCTGGGGAGCCCGGGCTGGAGCCACATCTCTGCTCACTCCAGCACAGGACACATCCCTCCAGCTCACATCCCTCCAGGACATCCCTCCAGGACATCCCTCCCGCTCACATCCCTCCAGGACATCCCTCCAGGACATCCCTCCAGCTCACATCCCTCCAGGACATCCCGCCAGGACATCCCTCCTGCTCACATCGCTCCAGGACATCCCGCCAGGACATCCCTCCCGCTCACATCCCTCCAGGACATCCCGCCAGGACATCCCTCCAGCTCCCTGGCAGGGAGGAGCAGCGTGGGGAAGATGAGCTGCAGCAGGTACCCCGTGGATGTAAAGGCTGTGGGTTTCATGCAATGCACAAAGCAGAAGGTATGTTCATTTTGTTGTTGTTGATATTGTGGTTGTTTCTCCTTAAATCAATTAGGAAACTAGAGGGGTTTGGATTTATTCTTCCAGGGGTATGTTTGCTCATTCCCTGCAGCATTGGGATTAGAGCCTTGGGATCTAGGACAAAGGGATTTTTGTAATGGGCTTAATATCATGAGAAAATTATTATCTTGAATTTTGTTCTCTTTCTGTCACAGTGCCATAAAATTCTCCTGATTTCAGCAATGATTATCCATTTGGACCCCTAAAATTAAAGAGAGATTTTTGTAGGTTTAATGTTTAATTTTTTTAATGTGATACTCTCAGCCTGAAGGCAGAACTACACCACAGCTCCTGGCAAATGCTGATTGCCTGAAAGCATCTGAAATGGAACTCTGTGATTAAATTGCCTTTCTTTTCCTTTTTCTTTCCCCAGAACTACATGATGTTTGTGTCTTGGTCAGATCAGAACAACATCCTCATCTACCGGACGTTTGAAGACTTTAAGAAATTCCATGTAAGTGAATTTTCAGATCCTGAAATGTCAGGATTCCAGTCCTGGGGAGGAGGAAGGAGCCCAGCACTGTGTCAGGGTTATGAGGAATCACTGTTCTCTCCTTCTCCTTGCTTTTAGAAAGAGCTGAAGAGAAAATTCCCCACGGAGAGTGGCTCGCTCAGGAGTTTGCCCAGGTTTAAAGGTAAGAACAAATCTCCGCTGGAGCAACAAACACAAGAGCGGTCAGGGCTGGTCATAACTGGTGACACAGATGGAATTCTCTGAGTCTGACCTTCCTCTGGAACAGGCTAAGAGCTCTCTCCTGCTCCTGGCACAGCACCACTGGGTTACATCAACGTGCTTGGGTCTAGTACAGACTTAAAATAACCCAGAAAGGCTTTTTAAATAGACAATTGCACTTGGGACATTAATATTACAGTTTAAATATTGGCCCAGAGCTTCTTGAAACATTTACATGTGAAAAAAAGATAAATTTTAGATGTTTTAAAAATTGTATCAGGAGCCATTAAAAAGGACAAGGAGGCAGGGACAGTGACTTTGTTCAGTTTGGGATTGGGCAGTAAGGGGAGTGGGTGAGTGCATCCCGTTTCCAGGCAAAAGATGCTGCTCCCAAGACATCCAGATCCACTGTTGTCTTACACCAACTGTGCCCTTATTTTAAAGGTGTAAAAATGCAGCACAGGAAGGGTGGGAAGCTGAACAGGTGCCTGGAGATCCTGAAACTCTTGGAAACCTACTCCCAGGAGCTGCTGAAAATGGATACGAAAATCTCCCGGAGTGAAGACGTGAATGAGTTTTTCAAGGCACAGACACAAGACCTCGATCCCTCCTTTCCTGAAAACAGGTGTGAAATCTGAGTTGTATTTTTGGTTTGTTCATGAAACAGAAATGTTATGAAATATGGGTAGAAGAGAAACACCAGGACAGCAGAGCAGGGAGGTTCTTCAGTCTGGGTTTATGCTGTCTCTGATGCCTCAAGCTTTTCTTAACTACTGCATAAATGATTGTACCAAAATTAATACTAAACTCAACCTTCCACATGAGTTTTTGATATGACACTTAACTTTCCAGTGTGGTGATCATGCCCTCAGAATTCAGAAAGGAAAAGAAGCACCAGCCCATCTCCATCACCCTTCCCCAGGCGTCCCAGAGCTACCGCTGCATCGAGAGCTTTGAAACCAAAGACACCAAGAACAAGACATTCACAGTGGCTCAGAAGGAAATTGTTGAAGTGTTAATCAAGGACATGACTGGTATGTTTGAGGAGATTCCTCATTGTCAGGGGTGGAGGGGCAGGTGGATTCATAGCTCAGCAAATGCCAAGGTGGCATCAGGGCAGCAGGTGTTTGTACTTGTGTGCTTACCTATGGGGACAAGAATGTCCCTCCTCTCTCTTGTGTCACTTATCCAGGGATTATTGTCATCTCTCAACTTTCAGGCTGTTAAAAACTGGGTATTTTGCTCCTTTTAGGCTGGTGGCTGGTGGAAAATGCAGACAAGCAGATTGCCTGGTTCCCAGCCTCGTACCTGGAAGAGCTTGATGTCCACGAGGACTTCCAGAATGCCTTTAGTGCAAATGAGGAGGGTAAGTCTGCTCCTGGCTCTCTGGAACACCATGTTTTTCCTTCAAAAAATGAGATCTGCAAACCCCCAGCACTTTAAACACTGCTTGGAGTCCCCACCTGGATCTCTGGAGCTCTGACTCTTCTGGTCAGCTCTGCCATGGAATCACAGAATGGTTTGAGTTGGAAAGGACCTTTCAAGGTCATCCAGTGCCACCCCTGCCATGAGTAGGGACACCTTCCACTAGCCCAGGTTGCTCCAAGCCCCATCTAACCTGGCCTTGGACACCTCCAGGGATGGAGCAGCCACAGCTGCACTGGGCAACCTGTGCCAGGGCCTGCCCACCCTTGTATTAAGAAACATCTTTCCCTCGTATCCAACCTAAACCGATCAGTTTGGGGTCCCTGAGCACACCAGTCCCTCTCAGGGACACCTGCCCCACAGCTGAGCTGCTCTGTCAGGATGGGGTGTTTTCTCTGCCAGGCAAATCCAACCTCCCCTTGCTCCCCCAGGCAGCCTGTACTTTGTGGGACAGGCCTACGAGGCTCAGAAGGCAGACGAGCTCTCTCTGCACAGCGGGGTGGTCGTGGAGGTGCTCAGGAGATCCGACAACGGCTGGTGGCTCATCCGGTAAGGAGGCTTGTCCAAAGTCCTGCTTCCTGAGGCAGCTGGTGTCCTGCTGCAGGTGCTGCTTGCCTGCTCTTCTCCATGTGGGATGCACAGGAGCCCCCAAGAGCAGAATGTCCTTGGCTAGGGATCATTTCCCAGTCCCCATACCCTGTGTACAGCACAGGGCTGGGCCCTCACCTGCTCTGCTCCCTCCCCTTGGTCCAAGCTGGCTGAAGGGCTCCTCTCAGTGATCCTTCCATCCCTGCCCTCAGGTACAACGGGAGCACAGGCTACATGCCCTCCATGTGCCTCCGGCCCTACAAGAATCCTCACCACAAGCTCCAGACCATCATCAGCTGTGGGCTCAACGTTTCCACCCCAAACCTCTGCTCCTCCCTGTCGGCCCCCCATTCCCGAGGGGAGGCCAGGGCACAGCCCAGCATGCAGCCTGGCTCTTCCTGTGGCCCAAGTGAAGAGGATGGGAGCTCTCAGAGGAGCAGATCCAGGTCTCTGCCCAGGGCCAGCTCCACCTCAGACCTGCAGTCAGAGAGCTCCTCCCTGAGCTCGGGGAATGGCAGCGAGCAGGATGCCTGGCTGAGCTGGAAGTCCGACCTGTCCCGCTCTCTGCCCGAAGTGGAGCAGGCCCGGAGCCCCCCTGCCCCGGGCACACACAGCACCAAGTCCCTGTGCCTCACCCCCAGGGACAGGAACGACTCTGGCTTTGTGGAGTCATCTGCAGCCGATCTGAGCTCGTCCCTCCCTGACCCTGACCTGCCCACGTGTGTCCCCAGGGTGCCAGCACGGCCCTCGGCCCAGGAGATCCTGCAGAGGTGCAGCACCGTCACCAAGCGTGCCCTGCAGCACCACAGCCCCCGGCCAGGCCTGCACTAGTGTCCTGGGCAGGGGACAGGGCACAGCCTGGGCACTGCTGCCCAGCCTGCACCAGTGTCCTGGGCAGGGGACAGGGCACAGTCTGGGCAGGGCCAGGCACCCCTTGCCAGGGCCCCATCAGGCCTTGGACTGTCACTTCCCAGGGACAGCGCTAGATCCTGAGGAACACACACAGAGACATCCCCTCCTTGGGTAGCACCGATTGCTGCTGCAGCTGCACAGGGAGACTGGGAGCCAGGAAGGGAGCTAGTGGGAAAGGATTTAGTGGTTTAACTCCTCAGGGCAGTCAGGGCAGCTGCAGATCCAGCAGCTTCTAAGTTAGAGGTCACCTGGAATTGGTTAGTTCTCCCTCAGGCAGGTGTTCATCCTGCCATGCAGGACGTGAACATTTGAGTGTTTCAGTCATTGTTGCATTATTCCCCACAGTTTGTGTCCCACCTGGGGACAGGGACAGAGGTCACGTCTATGGACAACACATTCCCCTTTCAAGAGGTCTGGGTACTTAGATTGGAGTTAGAAAAGTAGCTATAGGAAAATCAAGACTTTTCTATACATTGCTGGCTTTAATTGTAGTTATTCTCTCAGATACCTGTTAATATTTTTTAGAAACAACTTGTGAGGTGTTTGTGTAGTTTTGAGTTTTATACATTTTGTTTCTGAAATAAAATACACATAAACATCTCTCAAGTCTACTTGTGTTTTATACTTTAAAAATTTGCTACCTGGGGAATTCCAAGTGTGCCTCTCTCCCTCCCAGGTACTAAATTTGGGGTGGGCAGAGGTGAGAGATCTGCCTTGGTCCCCACATTTTGCTCAAGCAAAGAAAATATTTAGTGGCACAACAGTGATGAATACACAGTGCCCAATTGGGCTTGGGGACACGGTATGACATTGCCAGGACTTCTCCCAGCTCCAAAAAGTCTTTAAATCCCAGTAAAGCCCAGCTGCTTGTCAGGATTCTGCCCGACCTCTAAACTAAATGCTGTTTGAGTGTCTGGGCCTGAAAATTCAGGGTATGAAAATACCACGGGAAACCAGAGCCTGGCCAAAGAAATGACCCTTTCCTCTCATTCAGCCCCAAGGAGATCAGATCCTGGACTTGTTTTACAAATTAACATTTAAAATTTTATTATAAAATACAGGAACTAAAAATCCAGCTGCCATCCTGGTGGGAAAGAGCTCGGTCAGTGGGAGGGGGGTCACAGTGTCCCGTTGTCCTGCTGGGCCGTGTCCCCCAACCTCATGTTCTGCCACATGAAGTCGATGAACATGGAGGCCTGGAGCAGCCGGCTGAGCCTCTGGAAGTGCCGCTCTGCAAGGAGGGCAACGAGCAGAGAGTGGGGGAGAGCTCCGGGAATGGGTGCAAACATCTCCCCTCCTTAGAGCAGGGAAAACTATGGAGCCAGGCTGGGACAGCTGGGGGTGTTCACATGGAGAAGAGAAGGCTCCAGGGAGATCTGAGAGCCCCTTCCAGAGCCTAAAGGGGCTCCAGGAGAGCTAGAGAGGAACTTGGGACAAGGAATGGAGGGACAGGACAAAGGGAATGGCATCTCACTGCCAGAGGGCAGGGTGATATGGGATATGGGGAAGGAATTCCCGGCTGGGAGGGTGGGCAGGCCTTGGCACAGGGTGCCCAGAGAAGCTGTGGCTGCCCCATCCCTGGAAGTGTCCAAGGGCAGGTTGGACGGGGCTTGGAGCAACTTGGCCTAGTGGAAGGTGTCCCTGCCCATGGCAGGGGGTGGATTAGCTGAGCTTTAAGGTCCCTTCCAAGCCAACCATTCCAGGATTCTGTGCTCCAGGCCACAGTAGGACACCCCAGGCCCACAGTGACTCACCTGTGTAGGGCAGCAGGGACTCCACGGCAGGTTTAATGCCCGAGAACTGCAGGAGGGTGTCGGGTGCCTCGTGCTTCAGCAGGGTCTCCATGACAGCCTGGGCCTCGTGGCAGTTCCGGGAGTTGGTGTTCCAGGTCACCAGGAACGCCAGCACTGCCTCTGTGGGGGAAGGACACCGTGTCTTGGGTCTTACAGAGTGGTTGCCCAGAGAAGCTGTGGCTGCCCCAGCCCTGGAAGTGTCCAAGGCCAGGTTGGACGGGGCTTGGAGCAACCTGGGCTGGTGGAAGGTGTCCCTGCCCATGGCATGGGCTGGAATGAGATGAGCTTTAAGGTCCTTCCAACCCAAACCATTCCCTGGTTCTATTTTCTGACTAATTTTAGTTCAGAAAACAAGCCCCCGACCTGGAAGTTTTCAGCACTTAGACCACGTTGCCACAAACCTTTCTGATCCTTCCGGAGCCGAACAATGTTCTCTTGCAAGTGTTTTCTCCCATCAGGTTCCTTAAGGATGGCTGCAGAGAGAGAGAAATGAGGAGTCCAGGAGAGAGTCCAGCCTGTGCACCCACAGCTGAGAGCAGGGAGACCACTGGGATGATTTCACTAAGGAAAAATGGGGTGGTAAGAGAAAACTGAGGCTTTCAGAGTGATAATCAGACTTTGGAGCCTTTGACTACCTGGAAAGAGTGTTCTGGAAAGCAGAGGGCAGGAAAATGCCTTCAGAGCATGACAGGGACTCACCCTTGATCACTGTCAACACGGTGTGGGGCCGATCCAGGGAAATGGCCAAGCCCAGGGCTTTGAGGTACCTCTTCTCATGGAGCAGGTTAGAAAGCTCTTGCTCTCTGGAAAACAAATCAGAGAGTGAGACCAGTGTTTGTGTGGTGGAAACAAACACTATACAAAAAGCAGCAGATTTTTCAGTAACAGTGTGCAGGGATTTAATGCCAACAGGTCAGTAGGCAGTAAAAGTGTCAGTAAATGCCTCAGGGCCCTCACTGGAGTATTGGGATTAGATGGAGCTGGATGGCTCCAGGTGTGGACAGTTTGCCTTTCATAGCTCTTTCTTTATTTCACAAGACCAACTCACTTCATAATCTGCTCCTCCTCTTTAGCTTGGGCTTCTTTCTCCTCAATTTCAGTGACATCCTATAAAAAAACAGGATAAAACTGTATCAAATCTTGCTTTAATACAAGATGGATTTTCACTGAGCCATCATGTGGAGACCAGTTTCTGCAGCAAGATCTCTAGGCCAAGTAACTGAAGTGTTAAATCCAGCAACCCCCAACTTCCCTCCCA
Organism: Anabacerthia variegaticeps; assembly: GCA_035583185.1. Classification (NCBI taxonomy): domain Eukaryota; kingdom Metazoa; phylum Chordata; class Aves; order Passeriformes; family Furnariidae; genus Anabacerthia; species Anabacerthia variegaticeps. The sequence continues at coordinate 14,836,196 of JAWWEW010000033.1, read as the reverse complement.
ACCACCAGTGCCTGAGGCTGCTGGGGTCCATCTGCTGCTACTTTTACACCACTGGAGAAACAGCCTGGCCAAAAAATAACCCCAAACCCCACGATAAGCCTTACTGACCCAATTCCAAACTGCAGAACATGAGGAGAGCACATGAGGAATAAGCCCCTGGACTCTCCATTTATCCCAATCATTAACTCAGGGAGGACTCAGGACCCCCATGCTGTACCTGCCACAGTGTGATGCAGGAGTCACTGGACGCTGTCACCACCATGTCATCTTGTTTGTTGGAGTGAAGACCCCAGATTTTATCTTCATGGCCATCTAATGTTTTCACACACTCGTTTGTTTTAATTGTCCAGAGTTTTAAGAGCCCATCAGACCCGCTTTTGGAAAAGAAACACAACAAAAAAGTCACTGGACAGATCCATCCTTGCCCTGCCCCACTCAATTATCAGATAAACTTGTCCCATTCCGAAGCCTTCCGAACAGGAGCAGAATTAAGCAAAATGTGGGGGGCAAGATGCACCCTCAGCTCTGCCTTTTGTGTTTGTCACCAGCCCAGCAATGTCACAGCAGATAAACAGAATCCATGGACTAACTGGAGAAGAGGATTAATTTAGCCCCTGGAAAAAGCTCAGCCTACACATGGCATCTTCCTATCAGTCTTTCCAAGGATTCCTTGGACACAAGACTCTTCCCTCTTGCTGCTGATCAGCCAAGAGATTGATTCCCTGGTGATCAGTTCCAGCCCCTTCCCCAGCCTCCTGGCACAGGCACCAACCTGCTGAGCAGCTGGGCCCCTCGGCTCACAAAGATGATCTTCAGGACCGAGGCGTCGTGGCCCTCAAAGGTCTGGAAAGCAGAAAGGAAGCCCAGTTTTTGAGAGATCCTGGAAGAACCCCAGGGCTTTGCCTGGAGCAGGGGCAGGGAGTTCTCCTCACCTTCAGGCAGCTGAAGTCCCGAAGGCCCCAGAGCTTCAGGGTGCCATCTGCAGAGGAGGTGGCCAGGACCTGGTCCACGGGGGAGAACTGCACACACCAGATGCCACGCTTGTGCCCCGTGAAAACCCCCAGCAAGGAGCAGTCGGAGCAGGACCACAGCTTGGCCAGCCGGTCCTGGGAGCCCGTGGCCAGCAGCTTGTCGTTGGGGGACACTGCCACGCTGTTGACGTCCTGGGGGCACAGGAGGAGCACAGAGCACTCCCAGCCTTTGCTCTGGCTGGGGGACAGGGAATGAACGGGGGGGAAACACAGGAGAGAGGTGTAAGTGCTAGAAGCATGTTCTGAGCTCAGGGGAGCTTTACCTTGTTGTGGGCCCTCTCGGTCACTCTGGCATGGAGCGTTTCTGGAGTGGAGATCGAGGCTGCTTTTGCTTTGGAAGTGAGGGATTCGGGGATATTCCAGATCTTGATTGTGCAGTCCTGGCTGCTGGTCACTATGAAGCTTTCCTTCATTCTGGGAGGAATAAAAACACCAAGGAGGCAAATCAGTGGCTTCCCCTGCACGGGAAAAAGGCCTTCTCCTGCCTGGCTGGCATCTCCACACACTCAGCCACTGCTGAGATGTCAAACAGTGTCCTCAGGGCTTTCAGACTCTTCCATTTCACTCAGGTCCCTGGGAGAGCTCAGCAATCCAGACACCAGGCAAGAGCCCTGCTGGCTCCCTTCGTTCCCAGACACAGGAGGGAACAGGGAAGCTGGTTTGCCAAGCAGCACAAGGAAAGGAGTGAAGGCTCCAGAGACACATTCCCTTCACTCCACAACCCTCTTCTCTGGATCACTCCAGCTTTACCTGGCAACCAGAGTGACTCCCCATCCCTAGAAGTGTCCAAAGCCAGGCTGGATGGGGTTCTGAGCAACCTGGGCTAGTGGAAGGTGTCCCTGCCCATGGCAGAGGGTGGCACTGGATGAGCTTTAAGGTCCCTTCCAACCCAAACCATTCTGTGATTCCCTCAGACTCAGAGTGCCATGAGGAGCTGGGAACAGGAATGAGGAGCTCGGAGGCAGCACCCACCATTCATATTCACCCTGAGGAGCAGCAAAGCAGCCACGACTTGTGGTCACAGAGAGACACCCTGACCCAGTCTGTGTTACCTGGAGCAGGCGATGGCACCCACACCATGGGCATGGCCCAGCCCTTGGGCCACACAGACCACCCTGCCAGCCTTGCCCATCCTCCAGACACGGATGCTCCTGTCCTGTGGAGGGAGAGCACAGAAACAGCTTGATTTTCTGACAAGAGAAAATCAGTTGATTTCCCCAGGGACAACATTAAAAAGGGATAGTGAAGAACCTTATATTTGTGGGATACAGTAGACAGGAATTGTATGAATAAAAAGCCCTTTCTGGAGTGCCAAAAATAGTGCAGTTTTGCCCATAAAGATCACGAAAATGAAGAGTTTCAGTAAATGAAGAACAGTGACACACCTTGGCACAGGTGACGAACATCAGGCCTTTTCTGAAGACATCCACAGCCATAATTGTTTCTAAACAGAAGGAGAAAAACCAGGTGGGTGCACAGAAATACTGAAATGGGATACAAAAATGTATGAATTTATGAGCCCAGTGTCCTGACTGGGGACTGTCTGGGACAAAACACCCACCCTCCCTGTGGAGCGAGTGTCACTCACACACCTTTAGCACCACATTAAACTGATGTCACTGCCAGTGACAGGGACAGTGGGATGTATCCTTTCTCCACACAACTCCCAAACCTGCTCCAGAGAGAACTCAGGGACTCCAGTCTCCACAAGAGCTCCAAGAGAGGTTGGATAAGGAATTCCTGCCCCTCTCCCAGCCAGGTCAATGCTGTCACCCACCTGTGTGGCCGTACAGGATCTGGCAGTGTGACGTTGCCAACTCAAACACTTTCAGCTGGGGGCTGTTGGTGGCCACGACAATGTGAGAGTCATCACGGCCCAGGAACTTCACATCCAGGACCTCCTCGTTGTACCCGGCGAGCTGGAATGGGGACAGTCCAACAGGGAAAAGCTGGTCGGGGAAGGGCTGGATGGCTCCGCTCACGGGGCTGCTCTACTGGGACGTTTCATTTCATACTGGGTGTAAACACAAAAGCTGGAGCACAGGAATGACTCCTGGCTGGGCCTGTCCTGCTTCCTGGTTCGTGTTGCTCCCTGTGCAACATCCCTCAAAGAGCCCCACCAGTGACACCTCTGGTGTGACACAAAGGAACAAGTCCAGAGCAGCCCCGGCCGAGGCTGTTCCCAGGAGCACAGAGGCAAAGGGGGCTGGGGGTGTCACCTGCTTGCGCAGCTGCAGCGTCTGGGCCTTGTAGAACAGGATGTTGTGCTCTCGGGACACGGTGAGGAGCTCCCCCCTCGTGGGCAGTGCCAGGCACTGGCACAGGCTGCGCTCGCTGGGCTCCTCCTGCAGCGCGAAGGGCGCGGGCTGGCTGAACACACAGCGCGCCGTGGCCGCCTCCCACACCCGCAGGATGCCTGGGGGAACCAGGGCACGGCCTGTCACAGCCAGCTCTGCACGGGGGTCACCCAAGGGGTGAGACCCAGGCTGTGGCAGTGCCTGCTGCTGGGGCAGCCACGCAGCCCTAAGGCAGGGCTGGGCACAGGCACAGCTGCACTAGCATGAAAAGCCACAGTGTTTGGCTGCTTCAGCCCAAATCAAACCTCACTGCAGTTAGAAAATATATTTACATATTTGAAAATCTATCTATCTATATACATAAATGTATTTGAGTATTAAAGGTATCAGAGCATGTCTGGCCCACCCTGCTCATCCACTGCTGCTGGAGGAACTTGGGAGCAGTCTCTGCTCTCCAGCCAAGGTTTCTGCCACGCACAGAACACACATCCCAGCAGTCCCAGCAATCTCAGGCTCCACACATGGCAGTGACACCCCCTCACCTTTGCTGCCAGCTGTGACAAAGTGCAGCCCTTGTTTCTTCACACCCAGCTGGGAGAAATCCCCCTTTTCAGGCAACAACACGGCGGCTTCCACGGTCTGCAAGAGTCAGAGTCACAGAATCAGAGCTGGCCAAAAACCTCTGGGAAGGCAGAGAAACCTGATTTCATCATACACACACCCTGAAGAGGGAGAGGTACCACAGGACCAAAATCTAGAAACTACAAAGGACCTCAAGGGAAAAAATGAAACCCAGTTTCACCTCATAGACGGGGATGGTGCGTTTGCTCTCCCTGCTTTCCAGGTCCCACACCATGCAGATTTTATCACGGCCAGAGCTGCAAAGGGAAAGATGTTTCACTGCTAAATCCGTTCAGATCGGGCTCTGAGTGCAAATTTGACACCATGGGAGTTCAACAACTCTCTGGAAAGGCTATGGGAAAAGAGCACCAGCATTCCCTGTGCCAGCACAATACAATGCCAGAAACAAAGGCCAGGCTGGACAGGGCTTGGAGCTACCTGGGCTAGTGGAAGATGTCCCTGCCCATGGCAGGGGGTGGCACTGGATGGGCTTTAAGGTCCCTTCCAACCCAAACCATTCCAGGATTCCAT
>JAWWEW010000033.1:14801459-14827237 GCA_035583185.1 Anabacerthia variegaticeps | reverse complement strand
CACACTGGCTCATACGGCCCTACATGGCCCCACACGGCCCGTGAAGGCCTTGCACAGCCCTGCACAGACCCACACGGCCCAGATGGCCTCAGCCGGGCCCACGTGGCCCTACACTGCCCCCCACGGCACTACACGGCTCCACATGGGCCTACACGGGCCCCACACGGGCCCACAAGGACCACGCGGCCCCATCGGCGGCCCGCGGGGCCCGGCTGAGCGCCCGCTCTCTTCCAGCAAATGGCGGACGACGCCGGTGCAGCGGGAGGACCCGGAGCGGCCCGCGGGGGCTTCCGCGGTGGGTTCGGCACGGGGCTGCGGGGCCGCGGCCGCGGGCGCGGCAGAGGCCGGGGCAGAGGCCGCGGGGCCCGCGGCGGCAAAGCCGAGGACAAGGAGGTGAGTCCCGCGGCCGGGCCGGGGCGGCAGGGCCAGGGTCTGGTGGTGCCTGCACATGGTGAGTCTTATCCGTGGATTCCTTTGCCAGTGGATTCCTGTCACCAAACTCGGCCGCCTGGTCAAGGATATGAAGATCAAGTCTCTTGAGGAGATTTATCTCTTCTCGCTTCCCATCAAGGTGAGTTGCTGTGGATGTGGAAGCGATGGGTCGTGGGGATGCACCGAGGGCTGGGCCCTCTGTTCTGGAGCCGGGGTGGGAGGGCTGGGGTTGTTCACATGGAGAAGAGAACGCTCCAGGGAGAGCTGGAGAGGGACTTGGGACAAGGGATGGAGGGACAGGATACAGGGAATGGCTTCCCAGTGCCAGAGGGCAGGGTAAGTTGGGATATTGGGAAGGAATTGCTGGCTGGGAGGGTGGGCAGGCCCTGGCACAGGGTGCCCAGAGAAGCTGTGCCTGCCCCATCCCTGGAAGTCTCCAAGGACAGGCTGGACGGGGCTTGGAGCACCCTGGGCTAGTGGAAGGTGTCCCTGTTCATGGTAGGGAGGTGGATTAGCTGAGCTTTAAGGTCCTTGCCACCCCAAACCTTTCCAGGATTGCATGACTCCCGTGTGCTCAATGCCTGACTCTTGCAGGAGTCGGAGATCATCGATTTCTTCCTGGGTGCCTCGCTGAAGGACGAGGTGCTCAAGATCATGCCTGTGCAGAAGCAGACCCGTGCTGGGCAGCGCACCCGCTTCAAGGTAACCCTGCTGTCCTGGGCCTCTCCTGCCTTTTTAGGGTTGTTTTCATCACTCCAAATCCCATTTGCTGTAGTATTCAAAAAATATTTACTTACAACAGCCGTTATTAAGTGAATTATCTTCAAAACCATAGTGATATGTGCAGATGGGAGTTCCTTGAGGCAGCACTGGCCCAAAAGTGGGACTGTAGCACCTGTAAAGGTCCCTTCAAACTATTCCAAGTTTACAAAATTAAGTTACACTTGTTTTACAGCAGTGTTGGGTTTTCAGGGAAAAGTTTGGGTGTAAAAGGGAATGCTGTTTGGAAGTCATTGGGGTTTCTGACCAGTACGAGGCTGCAGCAAGGAACTGAATTCCTGTTGTTCAGCCTTGGCTGGTTTTGACGAGCTCTGAGGGGAATAATGAGTTTCAGGCACTGTGAGCTCTGCTGAGCAAGGTTTGGGCGCAGAGTTCCTGCTGAGCACGAATCATGGACCAATGGACTGGTTTGTTGAGGGAGCTCCTGCACAGCTGCCCTGAAAATTTCTCTCCTCCTCCAGGCGTTTGTGGCTATCGGGGACTACAACGGCCACGTGGGGCTGGGAGTGAAGTGCTCCAAGGAGGTGGCCACGGCCATCCGAGGGGCCATCATCCTGGCTAAGCTGTCCATCGTGCCCGTGCGCCGGGGCTACTGGGGCAACAAGATCGGGAAGCCGCACACGGTGCCCTGCAAGGTGAGGGTCCCGCTGGGAGGGGCTGGGGGCTGTGCCAGGGCTGTGTTGGGGGGTCATGACACCAACTGTGTCCCTGCAGGTCACCGGGCGCTGCGGCTCCGTCCTGGTGCGCCTGATCCCGGCTCCCCGTGGCACCGGCATCGTGTCAGCCCCTGTGCCCAAGAAGCTGCTGATGATGGCTGGCATCGATGACTGCTACACCTCAGCCCGCGGCTGCACTGCCACCCTTGGCAACTTCGGTGAGTGTGGTGGGGCCGCCTCTGTCCTGACACGGACACAAAGCCCACCCTTCTGCAGCATTCGTAGTGCGTGTGGAGTAAAAACTTGCAGCAGGGAAGCAGAAGCCAAGCCTTCTGCTGACAGTGTGGGTTGGCCCTGCCGCAGGGGACTGAGTTGGGTAAAAGTTAATTACAGAAAAGGGTGGGTTTGTACATGTCCTATGGAATCTCCCAATCTGCGCGATTGCACTTGTGTGCTGTAGTGTAATTGTCGTAACTGGAGAGAGAGAGAAACCCGAGATTTGTGTGTTCGTCAGAGAGACCTGGCCGTGGTCTCCCTGTCCTTCGAAAATCCTACATTTCTGGAGATGTGGGGAGTGTTTGGAGCTGTGGGTGGGACCGGTGAGCTGGTTCTGCAGCAGTGACAGGCCACATGTGACATCTCTCTGCAGCCAAAGCCACCTTCGATGCCATCTCCAAAACCTACAGTTACCTGACTCCTGACCTCTGGAAAGAGACTGTCTTCACCAAGTCTCCTTACCAGGTAAGAGCATTTTGGCAACTTGCAACTCAGATCTTACCCTTCCTGCCCCTAAAATTCAGACTTTTGTACCCAAAAAACGGGTAGTTCTAATAAGACAGGGAAGTTTCAGTCTGAGTTAGCCACCAGGTAAAGTGTGATTTTTAAGCATCTTAGTTTTGAGTAATAATTGAAAGTGGTGTTTCATGGACAAAGGAAAAGAGGAAAGCTTTGGAATGTTAAATAAGTTGAACAGCCCTGGCCCCACACACACACCTGGTGCAGGTGTTAAGGGGTGGGAAGTCGTGCTGAGGAACCTCTGAGAGTGGATGAAGGAAATAAACCACTTTTTGTGTACTTTTGCAGGAGTTCACTGATCATCTGGCAAAGACCCACACGAGAGTGTCTGTGCAGAGAACCCAGGCAGCCGCTGTGGCCACAACTTAAGTGGGTTTTGTACAAGAATAAAGTGATCAGTGAACAAGGAATTGTGGTTGGTGTGATGGGAAGTCAGTGCCTGGGGCAGGTGCATTATGTCATGGAATCCTGGAATGGCTTGGGTTGGGAAGGACTTGAAATCTCTGTTCCAACTCCTGCCATGGGCAGGGAGACCTTCCACTAGCCCAGGTTGCTCCAAGCCTGTCCAGCCAGGCCTTGGACACTTCCAGGGGCACATCATCTTTACCCAGACAGAGGGAATTCTCGGCCAGGGCTGTGCAGAGCAGCACCAAGAGTTTCTGGTGGCTCATGGAGGACAGGGAGAGCTCCAGAGATCCCAGATTTGGCAGCCCAGGGGGGCTGAGTTTAGGGCTTTGCAGAGCTCTTCAAAGAATGAATCCAGATCCCAGTTGTACAGATGCCTGGGCTGCACATTTATTGTGGAGGCACCAGAGGTCAAGGATGCCACATGCACTTGGGTACCAGCACCATGGAGCGACGGGGAACCGTTTCAGCTCTCGGACTGCTTCGCTTGTGCTGCTTTCCTCTCCTCCATCATCCTGTGCTTCTGCTTCATCAGGCACGTCCGTGCATTTCCATGGTAACCCAGATCACCGTCTAGAAAGACAGGAGCTGTCTCAGTGCCTCCCGTGTGTGACCCCTGCATTTAAGACCCCCATTCCCTGCATGCTGTCCCCATACTCACATCTGTCCTGGTAGGCCTTGGTGACCTGTTTCAGCAGCTCTGCCTCCTTGGCACAGTTCTGGAACTGGTTAGGTCCTTCCCTCTGGTTGCACGCACCCAGCCTTTCCCGGACTATCTCCACGATTTCCTGATCAACCATCCTGCAGGAAAGATGGCTGCAGCTATAATCATCACCACAAGACGACACAAACACTGAACCAAGGAGTGAGGGCACCCCGTGGAATGTTAGCACTGGGTTTTTCAGGATCCTGGTCCCCAATGCCACCCTGCCCCAGGGACAGGAAGACTGTGAGGTGGGAGAGGTATAATGGGGTGTGCAGGAGATGCTGCAGCTCCCAGGGCTGAGTGCCCAGAGCTGTGACCTTGGCTGGGGACAGCCCAGGGACAGCCGTACCTGTCCCTCCTCCACTGAGCCTCTGCCTCGAAGAAGCACAGGTAGTCACCCTCCAGGCACTCGCTCAGGTCGGGCACACGGCGGAACTTCTGGTGGTAGTAGTAGTACTTGTTCTTGGATTGCTGCCGCTCGATCCACTCTGTGGGGACAGCCTGGTCAGATGTCCCCAGCCCCAAATCCCGAAGGGCAGCACAGCCCCAGCACCTGCCCCAGCCCCAGCCTGGTGCAGCAGCAGCAGCAGGTCCCTGTCTGTGTCCAGCTCCTGTGCTCACCTGTGTGTCTGTCCCTCTGTCCGTGCCATGTCCCTGTGTCTGTCCTGTCCATGCTGTGTTCTTGGCTGTGTCCCATGTCCCTGTGTCCCAGTATCCATGCTGTGTACCCTGTCCCTGTGTCTGTCCCAGTATCCATGCTGTGTACCCTGTCCCTGTGTCTGTCCCCATGTCCATCCTGTGTCCCATATCCCCGTGTCTGTCCCCATGCCCACGCTGTGTACCCTGTCCCTGTGTCCATGCTGTGTACTGTCCCTGGGTCTGTCCCTGTGTCCCATGTCCCCATGTCCCACCGTCCGTGCTATGTCCCCTGTACTGTCCCCATCCTTCTGCCCGCGCTGTGTTACTGTCCCCTGTCCCCATCGCGCTGCCCTTGCCCTCAGCGCTTCACCCCTTGCCCGGTGTGCCCGTCCCGGTGTCCCCATCCCACATCGCAGCCCAATTCCCACGGGAGCCGTCCCGTCCCGCCCCGCGGGTACCTCGGACGAAGGTGACGGGCCTGTCGAGGACATAGCTGAAGACGGTCTGCAGGAAGCCGATGGGGTTGGGCACGGGCCCGGTGCTCTGCACGGCGGGGGTGCGGGTCGGGGGCACCTTGTACGCCTCCCAGTCGTGGTCCTCGGGCATGGCGGCGGGCACGGCACAAGATGGCGGCGGGCGCTGAGGGGAGGGGGGGGCGGGAAATGGCGGCGGGCGCGGAGGGGAGGGGAGGGAAATGGCGGCGGGCCCGGGGCAGGGCGGGAGCTGTAGTGTGTGTGTGTGTGTCCTTGCTGTGTACCCCATCCCTGTGTCCATGCTGTGTGTCCATCCATGTGTCCTGTCTCTATGTGTGTGTGTCTGTGTGTGACATATCTGTGTTTGTGTGTGACACTGTGTGTGTGACGTGTTTGTGTGTGTGTGAGTGTTTGTGTGTGACACTGTGTGTGTGACGTGTGTTTGTGTGTGTGTGACAGTGTGTGTTTGTGTGAGTGTTTGTGTGTGACACTGTGTGTGTGTGTGTGTTTGTGACACATCTCTGTGTGTGTTTGTGTGTGTGTTTGTGTGTGTGTTTGTGTGTGTTTGTGGCACATCTCTATGTGTGTGAGTGTTTGTGTGTGACATATCTGTGTGTGTTTGTGTGTGTGTGTTGTGTTTGTTTTTGTGTGTGTTTGTGTGTGCGTGTGACACATCTGTGTGTGTGTGTGTTTGTGTGTGTGTGTGTCCTCACAGGGCGGGATGCCTGACCACCCCAGCGTGTGTGTTGGGGATATTGGGAAGGAATTCCTCTCTGTGAGCATGATGAGGCCCTGGCACAGGGTGCCCAGAGAAGCTGTGGCTGCCCCTGGATCCCTGGAAGTGTCCAAGGCCAGGTTGGACGGGGCTTGGAGCAACCTGGGCTAGTGGAAATTGTCCCTGCCCATGGCAGGGGGTGGGATGGGATGGGCTTTAAGGTCCTTCCAACCCAAACCATTCCAGGATTCCAAAATCTATTGCCTCAATCTCTTTTCCAGTCAGAATCAAGAAGCCTTTCTTGCCTGGCCTGATGGACAGATCTTCAGTCCAAGCCAGGGTGCCCGGTGCAGATGTTCACAGCTGTGGGTGCCCGGTGCAGATGTTCACAGCTGTGGGTGCCCGGTGCAGATGTTCCCAGCTGTGGGTGCCTGGTATGCACTGGGAAGCTGCCCTAATTCCTGCCGTTCACGTGCAAGCTGTTCAGGAGGGAGAAGTGTAAACTGAGACGGCAGCAAGTGACCTTTACCACTTCCCAACTGTCCTGTCCACCCTGCCAGCCTGGCCAGGAATGAAATGAATATCACGGTGGGTGAAGTGAGTGGCTAAATTTGTGTCTTCAGACCGATAACCATCTTAAGTATTAATCTGGGCAGGCACTTACTGACAGCCTCTTTCTGCTGCTGCCCCCGGCTGAAGACGTCCCATGGTCGGTACAGCTCTGCTGCTGTCGCTTGTGTGCAGAGCAGGGCTGGCTTATGGTCATGGAAGTGCTGCTGGAATGGGATCAAGCTCCGGATAGTTCCCCTTAGGCTGGAAAATAAGCTTGGTAGAAAGTGCAGCCAGGCCTGGGACTCATCTCAGCAAGGAGGGAGCTGCAGTGGGTGCAGGACTAACCCTTTGCTGCTTGGGCTGCCCCTCAATTCCCTGCCCTGAAACCCATTGTGTGAGAACGTCGCTTTCTCCCTGCATGACCTTGTGATTGGGCTTTACAGATTTATATCTTCTAATTTGTTTTCCGAGGTGCATTTTGAACCTGTGCATGTCCCTGTTACCAATTCCTGTGGGCATCCTTTCCTGTTTTTTCCTAATCCGTAGTTGTGCTTGTTTCATGCCAATTTCCTTCAATGACACAAAGCCTGGGATTTCTGAGCAGGCCCTTTTGGTGCTGCAGGATATGAAAAAAGTTATTATAATTAAGAGCGCAGAAGAACAAACCTAGTAAAGAACGTATTTCTCCTTCAAAGCCCTCACACAGGAGCTGAAGGAGGGAGGTTAAGTTTTTTATTTAATTGGCATAATTTGTCCAGAAACTTAGTAAATTCACACTGACAGAGAGTAGGTTTAGTTTAGATATTGGGAAGAAATCCTTCCCTATGAGAGTGGGCAGGACCTGGCACAGGTTGCTCAGAGAAGCTGTGGCTGCGCCATCCCTGGAAGTGTCCAAAGCCAGGTTGGATGGGGCTTGGAGCAACCTGGGCTAATGGAAATTGTCCCTGCCCATGGGCTTTGAAGTCCCTTCCAACCCAAACAGTTCCATGGTTTTCTACTAAATTCTTCCATGCACATGCTGGGAGCTTGAAACAAATCCCACCCTGTTATGAGTTCTTGTGCTGGAATCAAGGAAGAGCCCAGCATCCCTGGAGCATTCCCATGTTAAAGGGGAGACTTCCCACTGTGGCTTTTGTTGTCCCATTTCCTGGGACCTGAGAGGGGAGCTGACCTTTGCTGTTCCTCCCGCAGTCCCACCGCAAGTTCTCTGCTCCCAGGCATGGCCACCTGGGCTTCCTCCCGCACAAGAGGAGCCGTCGGCACCGCGGGAAGGTGAAGGCATGGCCCAAGGATGACCCCAGCAAACCAGTGCACCTGACGGCGTTCCTGGGCTACAAGGCTGGAATGACACACACTGTGCGGGAGGTGCACAGGCCTGGGCTCAGTAAGGCTTGGCTGGAGGAGGCAGGGACCCTCAGCCAGGAGGGAAATGTTGGTGGGAATCTCCTGGGAAAGGGGTGGTGGAGCACACAGCTTCCAGGTTATGTCCTGGATATCCAAATCTTGGATGGCCAAAGGCCACCTGAGCATGAGTTTAGTGTGGGGCTCCTGGAAATGCCCACACTGGGACAGTGAGTGGTGGTTTGGGAGATGGGAAGGCTGGGACTGGCTGTGACACCAAGCAAGACTTTGCCCCCAGCACTCGCTGTGTCAGCCTGACCATGAATCCTCCAGGGAATGACCTGACCCCAGATGATGCTGAGCACCACTGCCCTTGGCTGCCTTGCAGAGGTCTCCAAGAGGGAGGAGGTGGAGGCTGTGACCATCATCGAGACCCCGCCGATGGTGGTGGTGGGGGTCGTGGGCTACATCGAAACACCCAAGGGCCTCAGGAATTTCAAGACTGTCTTTGCCGAGCACATCAGTGATGAGTGTCGGCGGCGCTTCTACAAGAACTGGTACGTGCTCCCAGAAAAGGTCATTACACACTGGAAGGGAGGTTTGGAGTGCCCAGCCCTGGAGGTGTCCAAGGCAGGACTGGACGTGGCACTCAGAGCTCTGGGCTGGGGGACAAGGTGGGCATTGGGCACAGAGTAGACTCGATCTTGGAGGTGTTTTCCAATGTTAATGATTCTGTGATTCCCAGCCTGGGAGGGTTCCTGGGGAACTGTGTGTGAGGGGATCCTCTCAGGACTTCCACAGGCTCCCAGCTCAGCTCCTGGTGAAGTGAAACTGCTGCTTATTTAGTCATGCACAGAGACACTGCATACAGCTTGATGCCAGGGATCAGCATATGCATATGTAAATTTATTCTAATAGTCAGACGAAGTTAGCTCTCTCCACAATATCATATGGCAGGTTCCTTTTCCCTCGTGTAGGCTGGGCTCACCTACTCCCCAGTTAACTGGGATGCTTGAGCTGAGGCACCAAATGGAGCAAAACCACATTTGTCAGGGGGGAGGTTGAGCCAGAATGTGGCCCCTGTAAACACCAACGCCCTAAATCCCCTCCCAGCAGAGAGGGAAATGGAAACACCAATTTCCTTGCAGCAGCAATTGTGTCTCCTGCACCAGTGCCATGGAGATACACCCACCACATGCCTCTGATCCCTGTTTCCTCCTGTCAGCCCTTGTCACTGCCCATTCACTTTCCTCTTCGCACCCCAAAGCCCGTGACAGTCAGATGGGGTTCAGGTACCCACAGGGAAATGTCTGGCTGTTCCTAGCTGTAGGAATCTCCTGTACCAGTGCCATGGAGACCCACCCACCACAAGCCCCTGAGCCCTATTTTCCCCTGTCTGATTCTGCTCCTGTATTTTGATGGCATTGAGCCAGTCAGTGGGAGACAACTGGATTCCTCATGCAGAAAGATTTGAGTTCCCCTTGGATGAGCCCTTTTCACAGCTCATTAGGCACTTTCCTCTTCCCACCTCAAGGCCCTGCCAGGCAGGTGAGGTTCAGGTACCCAGAGGTACCTTGTGTCTCTGAGGAGATGCCTGGCAAGGTGAGCTGTCCCTCTATGAACCATCTCGGGGTGCACAAGCCCTTCATCAGCTCTGCTGGATGTTAAAACACTTCTTGTTTAGGCACAAGAGCAAGAAGAAGGCTTTCACCAAGTACTGCAAGAAATGGCAGGATGAGGCTGGGAAGAGGCAGCTGGAGAAGGACTTTGCAGCGATGAAGAAGTACTGCAAGGTCATCCGTGTCATTATGCACACACAGGTCAGGACCTTCCCCTGCAGAGGGCAAGGGGGCTCAGGGTCCTCCTCAGCTCTGGAGAGTGGGGAGGGCCTGGAGATGGAATCAGGGGGAGTTTGGTGGGGTCACAGGAGACTGAGTGGGCAGTGGGTGTGAGACAGGGCATGCAAGTCATGGGAGGTACTGGTTGACCTTTCCAGCTGCCTCCTGACCTCCCTGTCCCCAAGAGCTGGGCTCAGCAGAGCTCCCTGCTCCAGGATTGCCTGGGAGCTGTGGTTTGGGCACTCTGGGAACCTCATACATCCATGGAGAAGAACAGGAGGAGGGCAGAGCCTGGGCAGGTGCTGAGCCCTGTGTCAGCAAGGGACTTTGGAACCCATGATCACCTCAAATTAGAAACTGGTGTCAAGTGTTTTGGGCAAAAATAACCCCATGGGCAGGCACAGTTTTGCCAGATGCTGATTGCTGGATACACGGGGTCCCATTTTCATACTGATCCCTGGAGTTAAGGGCTGCTTGGGAGGCTGGGAGAGAGCTGAGCTGGCTCAAGGCTTCACTTGTGGCTGGCACAGACCCTCAGTGTCCCACTGGGGTGATTTGGCAGAGGGTTTGCACAGGGAGCTGGGACTGGGAGAGAGGAGAGGTAGCTCTTGATGGGAACCAGACATAGCTGCTCAGACTGGAAGCAGAGGTGCAGCAGGACCAGAGGAGAGGTGCTGGCTCAGACTCGAGGCAAGGAGCTGCATCCAGGCTGGTCACAGTGTCCAGTCTCAGGCCCTGCTCTGGTGATAGTCTCCTTTCCCATGGCTGTTATTCCTGTGCTTAACTCTTGGAGTAGGATGAGGTTGGCATCTCCCTGAGAGACAGGGTGTGCTCTAGCTCTCACCTGGCCTTGCACTGGGAGATGGGGTGGTCATGCTTAAGGACAAGGAGTTGGGTCCAAGGAACCCCAGAAATAAAAGCCTGCTGCCCCAGGGCTGTGGCTGCTGTGAAAGGGGGTGACTGTGGTAGAGAAGGTGGTGAAGGGGCAGCTCTGCTCCCCCCTGTGCCCCTCACAAGCCCTGCCTGGATGTCCCTGCCTGAGGGGCGAGGGGAATGGTGTGCCTAAAGCCCCGTGTGGTGCAGATGAAGCTGCTCCCCCTGCGGCAGAAGAAGGCCCATGTGATGGAGATCCAGCTGAACGGAGGCACCGTGCCCGAGAAGGTCGACTGGGTGCGTGAGAGGCTGGAGAAGCAGATCTCTGTGCACAGTGTCTTCAGCCAGAACGAGATGATCGATGTCATTGGCGTGACCAAGGGGCATGGGATGAAAGGTACAGAGCAGGCAGAGCCTTGCCAGGGGGATGAGTCTGTCCTTCTCACCTGACACTGCCCACAGGGTAGTTTGGGGGGAAGAGAATGTTAACCACACTGAGAACCCCCATGTTTTGCACAGGGAATAGCAAAGAGCCTCTGGACCTCAAGCCTGACATCCAGTTCTGTTGTAGCAGAGCTTGGTTTCCTTAATCTCAGGGATTCCAGCAATGGAAAAGTGCAACAGGGGCATCCCTGATGTAGATAAAAAGGAGTTGACCAGATAACCTCTGATGGAAAGATTTTCCCTGTGATAAAGGCCAGTAAAGGCTGTGTTGTCTGCTCTGCTCAGAGTCCTCTCAGGAGGCTGAGGCGCTGTCTGTACATAAATCAACCTGGTCCAGTGGAAGGTGTCCCTGCCCATGGCAGGGGGGTGGAATTGTGTGATCTTTAAGGTCCCTTTCAACCCAAACCATCCCAGGATTCTCAGATTTCATGGACTCCTCACCAAGCCCACATTTCGGAGGTGTGGGTGTTCCTGTGTGTGCATGGAACACATCCCAGTCTGATCAGAGCCATGGGAAGTGAGAGCAGAGCTGTGCTCCAGCCTCTCCTGGTGCTCACAGCTCTCCTTCCAACACGGTCTCTGCCAAGACCCACAGAACAACGAGACTCTCCCTCCCTCCCAACTCCACTTGCAGGGGTGACAAGCCGCTGGCACACCAAGAAGCTGCCCAGGAAGACACACAAGGGCCTGAGGAAGGTGGCCTGTATTGGGGCTTGGCACCCAGCCCGCGTGGGCTACTCCATCGCCCGGGCTGGCCAGAAGGGCTACCACCACCGCACCGAGATCAACAAGAAGGTACAGCCCACGAGGGCTCCCTCCAACCACCACACTCCTCCCTGCCTCCCATCCCATCTCCATCCTCCTTTTCATGGTGCCCTCAGCTCCCTACAGCTCCCCAGATGTTTCCCCAGATGCGTTTCCTGGCGCTTTTTTCCCTGCTCAAGGGCACATGGTGGTGAAAACCATGTCATGCCGTGATTCTGTGTGTGCTTCTGTCAGGGGCAGGAATGTGCCCATCTCCGCTGCCTCTCTGTTCCCAGATTTACCGCATCGGGCATGGGATCCATGTGGAGGATGGCAAAGTGGTGAGGAACAACGCCTCGACCCACTACGACATCACAGAGAAGACCATCACTCCTATGGTAAGGGCTGAGGGGTCAGGAATCCAACCCAGGGAAGCAAGTCCTTGTTTGGAGAGAGCTGAGTAGGAAGTGATTTGAAGGAAATTCACTGCAAGAAAAGCAGTGATTCCTTTCCTCGTGTTTTGAACGTGGGAAACCACCCCTGTAGGATGTTTTTTAAAATCATTGGTAGACTTTAACTTTTGGTGGGAACTAAGAACTTGGTTAAAAGAAAAAGAAGAATATGTTACATTCAAAATCTAATATTTAACGGATAAATGTTGTTATTTGGTTTAAAAATTCACCTTTGTGTATTAAAAGCTGTTAACTGAGGATTCTGGCCAGCTCTGCTCTCTTGCCCTGCAGTGAAGGAAGCGGGTTCTGGTTCCCCAGCTCTTGTTTGGTGGATCCAGCTGGGACAACTCAGCATGCCTGACATGGTGGTCTAGTGGAAGGTGTCCCTGCCCATGGCAGGGTGGATGAGCCCCTCCAACCCAAACTATTCCAGGGTTCTGTGATTCTCAGCAGGCAACCCAGAGGGTGTAAAATATTGTGAACTGGAAGGACTGTCAAGCACTACCTTCTCCTTCCCTGGAAAATGGCCCCTGTGGACAGGTGTCCTCCCAGCCTGCTCTCCTGCCCTCCAACCTCTCTGCCTCTCCCCACAGGGTGGTTTCCCTCACTATGGAGAGGTCAACAATGACTTCCTCATGCTGAAGGGCTGCGTCGTGGGCACGAAGAAGCGCGTGCTCACCCTGCGCAAGGTGAGAGTGTGACAGTGCTGGGCAGGGCTGGGCTGGAGCTCTCCAGGAACACATTCCTCACGTGGAGAATCCTCCACGTGCTGGGCAGGGCTGGGCTGGAGTTCTCCAGGAACACATTCCTCACGTGGAGAATCCTCCACGTGCTGGGGCAGGGAGGTTGGTCAGATCCTTGATGCTGTGTTGCAGAGGGCAAGTGGCACATGAGTGTGGTACTCAGGCCACTGGCAGGTAGATGGTTTGTGAAGTGTGACAGAACCTTCAAACCCCTGAGGGGCCCAGAAATGAAACCTTGGACTGTGAGGAAAGGAAAGAGCAGCTTTCACCTGCCACCTGAGCAGCAGGGTGTTGCTCCAAGAACCCAGAGTTGTGTGGAGACATTTGTCTGAAGAATGTTCCAACCCTGTTCCAGCAGAGCAGATGTCCTGATTTCTGTGTTGATAATGCTGATGTGTTGTGACTCTCCTTTCCCAGTCCCTCCTGGTGCACACAAGCCGCCGGGCTCATGAAGTCATCGAGCTCAAATTCATCGACACCACTTCCAAATTTGGCCACGGCCGCTTCCAGACAGCTCAGGAGAAGAGAGCCTTCATGGTGAGTTCCCTCTGGGCTGACTCCAGCTCCTCAGGGGGGTAAAGCAACTGACTGACTCCAACCAAGCACCTTCTAGTGGAAGGTGTCCCTGCCCATGGCAGGACGGGTGGAACTGGGGGAGTTTTAAGGCCCCTTCCAACACCAACCATTCCAGGATTCTGTGATTCCATGATCTGCTTCTGCACATAACAACAGCCAAATGAGTGATTGAGAGTCTTGCATTAAGACAGCCATGATTTCAGCTCACACAGCAGAAATCATGTGAAGGGAGAACATGATGGTTGTATGAGTGATCCAAGACAACCTAACTAGCAAATAATAGACCATATGGTCAACCAGTTCCCATTCACCTCGGGAAGTTTTAAACAAGCACTTAACTTGGCAAGCACTGACTTGGCCATATGGTCCCTTTCACTTGGAATTGTGCACTTCTTTGATTTGTTTGGAATGATTTATAGCTTTAATGTTCTTAAGAGGAAAAAAGTTTGGGTCAAACTCAGGCACAAATTTGTGGTTCTTTTGTCAGAAGTTTTCAAGAAGGCCAAGCAGTGTATTTTTCTTAAATCCAGGGTATAAAGAAAAATTAAATGATCCAAACCAAGCAGTTTCTGGAATAGTTTTGCAGCCTACACCAGGCTGGTTCAAGTCTGAACTGAAATGGAGGAAACATTGAGTAAGCCAGGAGAGAGGGAAGGAGAAAGGAAAAGAAACAACTGCCTGGATCCCCCGCAGATGTAAACTGGGTCTGGATCAGGCCTGTCAGCCAGAAATGCCATGTGAAGCTGGCTAAGCCTCCTTAGTGCTGGGAGAGGGATTGGTCAGACAGTGCCTCTGCAGAGCTCTTTAGAGGTTAAGCTGATTTCCTTCAGCTCAGTGTCAGGAGCCTGTTGTGTGTCACTGCAAGCCCTGAGCTGCTGTGATGGGGATCTCAGGGACAGGAGGGGCTTTTTCCTGGGTGCAGCTCTTTTCTTTGCCATTTCTCTCCATGTATTCTGTGGTCAAATATCACATTTGGCTGGAAGTTGAGGCACATAAGTAATTCCTGCCATCTGCTCCCATAGGACTGATTTGTTCTGGGACATCCCCATTTTTTAGCCTCAGGCTCTGCTGAGTTGGATGCTGAGGAGCTCTGCCTTGGACTGAAGGAAGTCTTGCCTCCTGCAGGACTCAGGCAGCAGCTCAGCAGCTTTCCCACTGTGCAAACACTGGAACACCTCCTGGAAACACTCATCAGCCCAATTCCTGCTCCCTCCACATTCCCTGACAGAGGCTGGCCTGCCTGACTTGGGACAGGTCACTCCTTGTGGCCTCTGGCTGCTCTTGTGCTGGCCAGAGAAACAAACCCTTCTGTGCAAGGGCAATGATGCTCCTCTCCCAGTTCCTGGAGGGTGATGGAGGCTCTGGAGGGCTGGTGGATGGTGGCACCAAGCTCTCAGCTGGGCAGCAGGGACCAGGAGCAGCCTGGCACAGCAGAAAGGGGCCAGAGCTGCATTTCTGCTCCCCACAGCCCAGATGCAGCTGTTCAGGCCAGGTTTGTCTGTCCCTAACACCAAACTCTCCTCTCTGCTCCCTTCCAGGGCCCTCAGAAGAAACACTTGGTGAAGGAGAAGTCAAGTGTGCAGGAAGAGCTGTAAGGATGGAGATACCAGGCTGCCTGACTGGGAACCTCCAATAAAGGGGCTCCAGACATTCCTGCCCCTTGTTTTCCTTCTGGAGGGATGTCTTACATGCTTTCAGGCTCCTCAGCAGGTGGGGATGGGCCAAGCAGTGCTTGGGATTGTCCCATACGGACAGGGCCTAACTGGGACAGCCAAGTGACCACTCTGGCCTCTGGATCCTCCCTTTCCTTTTCCCAGTGATTTTTTATCCCCGTCCCCCAAACCACCATTTCCCATCCTCTCTTCCAAAGGAGAGCAGAGCACTTTTGCCCCAGTTTCTACTGGGAACACAGGGCATGCCCCTGACCTGCCTGTGCCCAGTCTCCCTGATGGTCTCTCCCCTCTGCCTCTCACATGCTCACCCAGACACTGTTTTGCTGAGCTGAAGGTACAACCTGTGGGATTTTCCCTGCTCAACCCCCCAATCCCAGCCAGAATCCTCAGCAGACGTGGGGATTTGTGTACAACAAGACGGCTGCTAGGCAGGGCTGGGCAGCGATGGATTTATTGAGTTTGGGCTCATTTCCCACCCCTGCTTCCCTTGCAGTCCAGCTGCCTGTGGGGAGGGTGGGATGCCTTGGAGCTGTAATGTTTGGATCAGCCATGATCCCAACTCCTTCAGTGCAGAACCAGTCTGGGCGGCCTGCACCCTCTTTGGGAATCAGACAGTGGGAAGCCCAGCCTTCCACTGGTCCAGAGCTGCCTCTTTGACCAGGAGTCCTGGGAACTTGGGGCATGAAGTTCCTGGGTCTCCAGAAGCTCCTTGTCCTGTGCCTGGCTCTGCCCTGAACATGTGCTTGCAGGATTGGAGGAGGAGGCTCATCTGCAGAAGCAGAGGATGAGGATGGCTGTCCCCATGTCCTAGCGAGGTCCCTGAGCTCTGTGCAGTCTCCCTGTCCCTGGGAATGTGCTTCAGAGCCTCTTGTCCCCCTTGGCTGGGGGGTCCTGGGGCAGTCCCACAGTGGGCGGCCAGGGATCCAGGCCAGAGCGCATGATGGGAATGATGAGATCGTCCATGTTTGGCATCACCAAAATTTTCTGAAAGAGGAATTCAGAGTAACAAGTCAGTGGGTTTGAACACCACCACCTGACTGGGGGCACTGCCTGGAGGGGGCTTGGCAGGAGCCACACTCAGGACAGAGACAGGGCCTGGCTTCCCACCCCCTCAGCAGCAGCCCCGGTGGGTTCCCAGCTCTGCATATTGGGGTGAGAACAAGCAGGAACAGTTTTTCTTGGCCCTCATGGGTGTTCATGGCAGAGGGCAGGGACCAGCACTTTGAAACCATCCAAATGGGGAGCCCTAAATATCTGTGGGGGCATTTCTGCTCTTTGACCAGAGGTCTCAAAGGTGAGAAGCTGAAACCAAACCCTTATGATGGAAAATCCCCCAAATGTCCCCAAACCAGAGCAGATGGGTAGATTCAGCCCTTCTGAGGGGTGTCTGCCTGGGACTGGCTGGGGCAGGGCTGCAAAAGGGAGGAAACCACCTTTCCTCAAGCACCAGCCCTAGAGCTGCTTGTTGGGATTCTGTTTCTTGACTGTCCAAAGCTGGACAGTCCAGAGCAGGTGCTGGCTTCTTGTAGAGACAACTGGCCCAACCAGGTTGATTATCCCTGATGGCAGCAATGCCCAGGACTCAGCAGGGTTTGCTGAGCCCCTCAGCAGCCCAGGCACCTGAAATTCGTGCTGCAGCTTCTTCTCAATCCACTCGGTGACGTGCAGGAATGTCACCTCCCGCTCGCCCAGCTTGGGGCGCACCTTCAGCTCCAGCTGGGGCGGCACTCGGAAGCTGTACCTGTGGGGGCAAAGGAAACAGGCGGAAAGCACCACGTCCCAAAGAGGTGGCACAGCCCAGGTGGCCCCACTGCTGTGTTTTAGGGAGGAGGTGGCAGCTCAGTGTCCACAGGTCCTGTCTTGGCCTGGGTGGAGACTCAGAGAAATGAGTCTGGGGCTTTGTAGTGCCCCTGGGAGAACAGCCCTGGGTTGTTGGTGCCCCAGATGATCCCAAAGCACCAAAGCTGGCTCCTTGGAGCCACAGGGAGCAAGGAGAGCTGGAAGAGGGATGTGCATATGGGGAGAAGGAGAGCTGGTACCAGACACGGTCTGTCGGTGGCGGGGGGATGTTCACAGCCAAGGTTCCTGCCAGCTCCTGCACCTCCACCGTCAGCAGCAGCGGCGTGTTGGAAACCTCCTCGATCTTCTTCTTGATGAACTCGTTCTCCGTGGCCTTCTGGAAGTACTTGGACTTGGCAATCTTATCCACGAAGCGCAAGATTTTCCGGCTGGTGCTGTTGCCACTGACGTGGCTAAAGCAAGGGGAGCCCCAAGTCAGCACAGGTTGAGACTCAGGGCTCTGCTGGGTTTTGGGGTCCCCCAGCCCTCTGCCCGGGCATCCCACAGGGACAGGGTCCCTCCTGAAGGGCTGCCACCATGTGCTGGGTGTGCCCTCCTGGGGACACCATCCCCACACCTCTCCAGCACCTCCCTGTGCCCCCTCTGGTGCAGACTCCCAACATCCCCTTACCCCTCAGTGCCAGGTGGGGGGACCCGTTCCCCCGGGGCTCCCACGGGCTCTGCAGCAGTGACATCTTCCTCTTCAGAGGACCCAGCACTGGACGACTCAGCGTCGCTGTCTGCCAGCAGGATCAGCCGTGGCCGTGCCCTGCGAGCCCCAAGAGCATCACAGGGGTGCCCTGGGGGCAGCATTGCCTGGCTCAGGCAGGAGGAGGAGGAGGAGGATGAACCCAGCCATGCACAGCCTCCTTACCCCTCTCTGCCTGCCTCTGCTGGGCTGCTCTCCTCTGCAGTGCTCTCCTTCCCCAGCTTGCTGAGGTTCATCTTTGTCTCCAGTGTCATCTGCAATGAGCCGCTGTAGGTGACCTCCATGTCCACCCAGAGCCCTGCCAGGGAGAGGGACAGGGTGAGACCAGGTCAGCACTACAGGGGCAGAGCTGCTTGTGCACCTACCAAAACTTCTCTGCTTCAGGGACCAGGCTGGCACCTCAGTGAAGAGCCAGTCCTGGGGTCCCTGTGGGGCTCTTACCTCGCTCATTGATGGTGGGGTTGGAGGCACTGAGGACTGAGGGGATGGATGTGCCCATGTCCAGCTCTGTCAGCGTCAGCTCATTCATGAAATAGGGGAGCTGATGGAGGGAAACCCCATGGGGACGGTCACTGCAGCCTGGCACCTGCCATGGGGCCTTGGGGACGGGGGTCCCCCGGGTGCTGGGATGCTCCTGCCTCTCACCTTGATCTTGCTCAACTTCTTCTGGATCTTGTTGGACACTTGCTCTGCCCAGTACTGCTCCCGGAGGAAATCCCAGAAGATGCGCCCCACCAGGGCGTTCATCCAGGCCATGCCCACCTCGCTGTGCCCACCTGTGTCCTCGCCGAGCTGGGAGGGGACAGGAGCCACCGTGCCCTGGAGGGAGGTGGCCCCATGAGCAATGGGACCTGCTGTCCAGGCTCTCCCCTGCCCTGGGGCTTGGCTGCTCCAGCCTTGGCGCTGGGAAGGAGGAGACGAACCACAGCCTGGTGGTGGCTCCTCGCAGGGTCCATCAGTCCCACTCCCAGTGCTGGATTTGTCTCACTCACCTTGGTGGGCGTGGGGCTGCCCAGAACCCCCTGGGAGGGGCTCCGGTTTGGGCTGGCTGCTCCCTGTGCTGGCACGAATCGGGCCATGTAGGTGTTGTAATCCAGGTAAATCTCTTCCACACCTCCCGACAGATCCTTGGGTGGGACAGTGGAGGGAATGTCCTCAGTGCTCCCTCCGCTGCTGCTGCCACTGCTCTGTGGAGCCACTCCCATGCCTGGGGACATGGAATACTAGAGTCATTTAGGCTGGAAAACCCCCTAACGATGTCAAGTCCTACTGTCCCCCCAGCACTGCCAAGGCCACCACTAGACCATGACCCCACGGGCCACATCCACACGGCTTTTAAATGCCCCCATGCTCATTGCTGCCCACCAAGGGCTTGTGTTCCTGGCACATTCCCATCTCCCACCCAGACTGTCCTGGCACAGAGTAGGGGCCTTGATGGCCGTGTCTCACCTGCCCTGGTGTCACCGTGGCTGCTGGGTGTCCCACGGGAGGCTTGCACGAGGTGCTGGTACCACTCCTCCTTCTCCCGCCCCGTCCTCCCAAACAGGTACAGGCACCTCTCCCTGCAGTCCCCTGGGATGTCCTGCCCGGACACGGGAACCTTCTTTGTCCCCTCATCCCCCTGCAGCTCCGTGTCCTGCTCCTCGCTGCTCCTGCCCTCCCCCTCGGCCGGCTCGGGGAGGAGGACACAGATGGGGTATTTCTTGTTCCACGTCCGCTTTCGGGCCAGGCTGGGGGGGCACAGGAAGACCTGCAGCACCAAGAGCTGGGGTGAGGCCAGGACAGGCGTGGGGGGTCCCCATGGGAGGGTCCTGGGCACCGCCAGGCTCACCTTGGCGTCGGTCAGGTCGTAGCAGCGGTGGCTGACGAAGACGGTGTCGAGGATTTCCTCCTCGAAGGTGGCCCGGCGTGGGATGTTGCTCTTGGGGTAGGACAGCTTGAGGGTGGCCCCGTCGAGCACGGCGAGCACCGAGTGCGTGAGCGACGGGTGGAAAAGCTCGGGGTCGTAGATGTGCAGCTGGTTCATCCAGCCCTGCGGGAGGGAAGGGGGAGCCAATGTCACCCGCAGTGCCATGGGGGCAGGCAGCCTGGACCCACCACGGGCACCTCCAGCCCTGGGATCCCCTCCAGCCCCACACCCAGGCCACCCACCCCTCTCCTACCTGGAGGTGGAGGGTGTCCCGTGGCTCCCCCGAGAGCAGCTTGGGGCGCAGGTGTCCCCACGGTCCCCGTGTGTCCGGCGGAGCCTTCGGCACGAGGAGGAGGACGGCGAGGAAGCCCAGTACGAGCCCGCAGAGAAGCCCCACGCAGAGACCGGCGGCGTAGGGTGGCAGGGGCAGCACCAAGTACCCGTAGGCGAGGAGGGCGATGGTGGCGAGGGCTCTGCCTGGCACCGTGCCCCCGGAGCGTGCCGGCGGCGGCTCCTCGGGCGGTGGGAGCGGGGGTTCCGCGTCCCGCTGTGCCACCTCCACCACCTGGATCACGTCCCCGTAGGAGCAGATCTCGTAGCGGCAGTTCAGGGTGGGCTCCCAGGGCGTCCAGTCCCGCACCCGGCGCCCCCCAGCCCCGCGTCCCCCCGGCGTGCCAGGGCTGCCCCCCGGGTCCTTCGCCCGGGCCGTGGGGCTGCTCTCCTCGGCCATGAGCCGGCTGAGCCGGCTGAGCGGCTCCTGCATGGCCTCCGACAGCCGCCTCCGCGTGTCCTCCAGCCTGGCGTCGCGCAGGCGGAGCAGGGTGGCCCGGCTCTCCGACGGGGAGATGCTGGGGGAGGACGGAGCCGTGCGGGACTTGGCCGGGCTCAGCCGGGGCTGGGGGGCTCGGGGGAGGTCGGCCAGGAGCATCCCCCCGGGCTGGGGTGAGGGGGGACGCTTCGTGTCCCCGTCCATGGTGGGAAGGAGCCCGCCAAGGTCCTCCCTGGTGCCGGCGGGATGGGGTGTTGGTCCATTGATGTCCCCACGCCGAGGTGACCCTGGGGATGGTGCCAGGGCTGGAGAGGCATCGGCCGCCAACGCAGCCTGGTCTGCCATCGCTCGCATCGCCAATGGCGCTGACGGGGAACAGAGGGGTCAGCTCAGCTCCGTGTCACCCCAGGGCACAGCACGTTCCACCCCGCTCCTGCCTTCCCCATCAGCATCACCATGAGCCCCGAGCAGGAGTGGGTGACCCCAGGGACCCCATTACTATGGGCTGGCCGCCTTCCAGCCTATTTCGGGATGCACTTGGGGCACAAAAGTGGCTCTCTTTGGGCTTCCCGGCAGGGGTGGGATGGAGGAGGCACCGTGGCAAGATGAGCTCAGTGGTGCTGTGTGGGATAAACCTCAGGCAGGCAATTAGCAATGGAGCTTCTGAGAACCCCAAACCACCAGCCAGGTCTGCAGCCAAGCAAGAGGGATTTTCCTGCAACAGGATGTTCAATTGGTCCCAGTGAAAGTGCTGGGGCTCCAAGGAGGGATGCCAGGCCAGCAGGCAGGACTCCCTGACTCCTCTAAATGTTTCTGGCATAACCAGTGGTGGTTTGGCTCCCACTTTGTGCAGTGCATGAACCAAAATGGAGCCAGTCCAAGCTCTGGTCCCAGCGCAATGTGAGGATGTTCTGGGGGTCAGGAATATCTGGCTTTACTGAAGAGGCACAAAAGTTTTCCTGACAAAGTTTCTGTAGCCTGAGGATGTCCTTGGCCATGGCAAAGTGCTGTCCTGTCCCCACCAGCCACCACGATCCCTCATTGCTGCACTCCTTCCAAAGCCAAGGGCTGACCCACTCCCAGACTGTGCCCTCTCCATGATTTTGAGAGGGAGGATGGATCTGCAGGACGGACTCTGCAGAGCCATCGTGGTGCTGAGCCAGCTCCCAGCAGGTCCGTGGGGTGCTCAGCCTCTGCCCTTTGCAGCATCCCTGCAGCAGGAGCAGGGATGCCATCCCAGGAATCCTGGGGCTGCCTCACACCCGGCACCGCGTCGCCCTGGATCTTCAAAGCTCCTCAGTGCCAGGAATTAATTACAGGCTGTGCTGCAGCTGCCTCCAGCCCCCTTTATATAATCTCTCATTCCTCGGCTCTCACTTTGCTTCTGATTTACAGGAGCCACTTGTTAACCCCAAATCACCCTTGGGCGATTGCCCCAGTGGTCCCAGCAAGCAGCAGAGAGCCCAGCTTGGGGGTGGTGCCATCCAAGCCATGGGCAGGGCTGTGGCAGTGCTGGCACCGCTGGCAGCCCTGGCAGACAGAGTGTCTGGGGCACCCAACAAACCACCCCAAAACAGCCAAACAAGGAGAGAGCAGAGGAAAATGAATGATGGAGCTGGGCCTGAGAAGCGATTTAGTCTAGTGGAAAGTGTCTCTGTCCATGGTAGGGATTTGGAACTGGATGGTCTTCAGGATCACCTCCAATCAAACCATTTCATGATTCTATGATTTTAAGGGATGCCTTCCCTGCTCCTGCAGGGCCCTGTTCCCCGTCCAGCCAGGCACAGCAGCCAGGACACCCCTTGCCCCTCATCATGCTGGTTTCCCAGTGCCATAGCCATCCCCAGTATCCCCAGCACTGCCCATCACCCTTGGCTGTTCCTACCAGAACGCCCCGGGGCTGGTCCTTGGAGGATCACTCGGCCTGGCCACTGCTCCCTGTCCCTGCTGGGTCAGGGGGACACCAGCTCCCCTGTGCTGGGCTCAGTGCTCCCCTCTGCCGTGCCCACCTCT
This sequence comes from Anabacerthia variegaticeps, assembly GCA_035583185.1. NCBI lineage: Eukaryota > Metazoa > Chordata > Aves > Passeriformes > Furnariidae > Anabacerthia > Anabacerthia variegaticeps. The sequence continues at coordinate 14,805,161 of JAWWEW010000033.1, read as the reverse complement.
GCTCCCACTGCTCCTGTACTCGTGGGTTTTAAAAGCTAAAAAAAAAAAAAAGGGAAAAAAAAAAGAAGTCTGTTTCCTGAGAGACCATTAGCACGGTGGAAGACGGAGATAATAATAGCCTGGGTTTGTATGGGAGTTCTCCTCTGGCAGGGACGGCGAGTACAGCGGGGGCCACGCTGCTGCACCAGCCACCTCTGGGGAGGGGGTGCTGGGAGGGTGGGGGCACCAGGGATGGAGCCAGCTGGGTGCCATGGCTGGGCCACCAGCACCCCAGGATGGAGGGTCCACACTGAGGAGCCCCGAGGGAGGCTTTGCTGCTGGCTCAGGCTTCAGAGAGCAAATACTGAGTGCAGAGATGCCCCAGCACAAACCCACCTCCCAGCCCGGAGCTCGTCCCCAGCCTGTGGCAGGATGGGGGCATTCTTTTTGCTCTTTACAGGATAAATTGGATAGAAAGGTTCTGGCAAGTGTTTTCTTCGAGCTCTGGGGGCAGCTGGCTGGGCTCAGCTGGCTGGTGGGATCATGGGGATGGAAATGTCAGCAAACAGCTCTCAGGGGATGTTCCCACAGCCCTGGTGGTACCTGTGCTGTGTTGGATGTCCCATTGAGGAGAGGTGCTTGGGACATCCCACCCAGGACATCTCTGCAGGGCAGGGACACGGGGTCCCCAGTGACTGTGCCCCCCTTGTTGCAGTTGGAAACCAAAGCCACAACCATCAGTGAGTGTCTCCACTGGATTCCAGCTCTGAAATTCAGCTCCTTCTCTCAGCTCTGGTTCACGTTCAGGGCTTGGATTTGACATGACACAGACTAAAGCTGTGGCCCAGCTTGTGCTGGTGTCTTGGAGTGTCTCCCTCATGCCCTGCCCTCACATGCCCAAGGAGCAGGAGCTGGCACAGCACAGCACAGGGGGATGGTCCCTGGTCACCGTGCCATCAGTGCCCACTCGCTCCCAGGTGGGCACTGCCCACCCACTGTTTGCTTTGGTTGTCAAATCAGGGAGAGTTGATTGAAACATGAATTTCCCTCAGCCCTCAGGTTAATTAGGGTGGCGGTGGCACTGTGATCTGCCGGGCTTTCCTCGCCCAGCCAAAGGAGCTGGAAATCCCTCTCTAATTATCTGCACAAGATGCGGTGACAGAGCGCGGCTGCTGCGGCTGTGACACTGCCCTGGAGTGCTCTGTGATACCCCGAGATCAAGGAGTGCTGGGCTTTGCTGCAGCCTCAGGATGTCACCCTGGGCAGTGGCCTGGGCACTGTGGGATCCCAGCTCTGTCCTCTGCTCCCACTTGCCCACCACGTCGCTCCTTCCCAGGGGTTTTACTGGGGTGGATTTCACGCTGCTGGGGGAGCGAGGAGCTGGGTAGGTTTTTGCACTGCAGGAATGGCTCCAGTGGGAGTCTGAGAGCCAGCCAGCTCCTCGACCCTCTCCCAAAGCCTCTCTACCACCCTGTGCATCCCAGGGCTTGAGTCCAGCCCTGCCTCTCCATGGACTTTGCTTCGCTCCCATGTCTCAGCCATTCCCATTCTCTGCCCATCGTTCCCAAGACCTTCACATCCCTCATGGGAATTCCTAGCCCTGGGGAAGGATCCAGCCAGTTCCCGTATCCACCTCATTAGCACCGGCACAGCTTCACCACGGGGATCTGGGTGAGCAGCAGATATTGGATGGACGGTGCTGCTGAGACCCAGGTCCCGGCAGCTGCTGCAGCTCCTTCCACTGCCTGCAAATCCCGAAGGTGTGCAGGGCCCTGGAGTCTGTCTGGAGCTGTTCTCACATCCCGCTCCTCTGATCTCCGTGGATCTTACGGGAGGTGCTTTCAGCACCTCGCATCACCCGCTCTCCGGGCGGTGACACGGCGCATTCCCGGCTCCCTGTGCCCCGCGGGGCAGCGGCAGAGCCCCTTCCTCCCCCAGCCCAGGCTCCTGCCACGGCTCATCAATCCCCGGGGCTGGAGCGGGAGCTGAGCCGGCCCGACATGAAGCCTGACCTAATTCAAAGCGGCAGCACCCTGCGGGCAGGAGCCCCGCCGGCGAGGGTCCCGCAGCCCCCCGGGGATCTCCCGGCCCACGGACACGTCCGTGGGCATTGGGGAATGGGGATCCATCCAAGCGCATCGCTGCGGCCGCAGGGCAGCGGGGACGGACCGCGGGTCCTGCCCACGGGGCGCCAAAATTCTTCCTCTTGCGCCAGGAAGGTGCCATTTCCATGAGAGCCCAAGCCCGAGGGGTCCTCCGAGATTCCCTGGCTAAACTAGGGAAGGAGGGACTCGTGGTGGTGATTTTTGGGAAGGAGCAAGAAGCTGCAGCAGCTCATCCTCTCCAGAACCCGCCAAGGTTCACCTTCAAAGCCCTCACCTCGCCACACGCCGGGCTGCCGCCTCCGCCTCTCCGGGACCCCCGGTGCCCGCAGGCGGCCCCGCTCAGACCCCGCATCCCCCCGCCGTGGGACGGGGGGTCCCCGCTCAGCCCGTGCCCGCGCCCATCCCCGGAGCCCCGGGGGTGCCCGGGGGGACCCCCGGTCCCGACCACCACCCACCCACCGCCCTGCTGGGGAAACTGGCGCTGCCCCGGCCCCGCCGCCCGCCCCGGGCCCCGCAGCGCCCGTACCTGCGGCAGGCGGGGGGGCCGGCAGGGGCGGTCGGTCCCGGTGATGGGGAAGGACGAGCAATGCCGGCCAGTCGGACTGGTCCCAGTGCCGGCGGAGGATAGCGGGGGGGTCAGTCCCGGTGCCGGGGGGGGACACCGGACCCTGTGCCGGGGAAGGAGAGCCGGTGCCAGCGCCAGTGACGGTGCCGGTGTCGGTGCCAGGGATGCTGCCGGCGCTGATGGAGGCCGGCCGGTCCTGCTGCCGGGATCCAGGGATTGATGTCGGTGCCGGGATTGCAGGGCCGGAGCCGGTGCCGGGTGCGGTGCCCAGTCCCCGGTGCGGTGCCCAGACCCGGGTGCGGTGCCCAGTGCCCGGTGCGGTGCCCAGACCCGGGTGCGGTGCCCAGACCCGGGTGCGGTGCCCAGTGCCCGGTCCCCGGTGCCGGGCTGGCTCCCGCCGGCGGGGCCGGAGCCGCCGGAGCCCCCGCAGCCCCCGCAGCCCCGTGTGCCGGCTCCGCGCTCCGCCCCGCGCCCGCCGCCCCGCCCCGCGCCCTCCCCGCACCACCGGGAGCCGGGACCGGGGGTCCCCAAGGTGGGGGCTGAGAGCGGGGACCCCCCCGGTAATGGGACCGCCCTCCCGATAAAGGGATCCCCCCGGTAATGGGACCCCTCCGGTACCGGGACCCCCCCCGGTAATGGGACCCTCCCCGGTGCCGGGACGCCCCCGGTAATAGGATACCCCCCGGTAATGGGACCCCCCTCAATAATGAGACACCTCCCCCGGTAATGGACCCCCCCCCGTGCCGGGACTCCCCCCGGTAATGGGACCCAGCCCCTCTAATGAGACCCCTTCCAAGTACCGGGACTCCCCCTCCCGCACCGACGGCCCCGCAGCGCCCCCCTGCGGGCGGGGGGCGTGTCGGGGGCGGGCCCGGTGCGAAGGGGCGGTGCGGGACGAGCAGGGGCGGTGCGGGACGAGCACGGGCGGTGAGCGCAGCCATGTCCTTCTGCTCCTTCCAGGGCGGAGAGGTCTTCAAGGACCATTTCCAGCCGGGTGAGCGACCTCGGGGGGCTCCACGGGGCGGGGCGGGGGTGTCACTGTGGGTTGTCACT
>JAWWEW010000033.1:14778380-14791969 GCA_035583185.1 Anabacerthia variegaticeps | reverse complement strand
TGGGTTGGTGTGCTCTTTCCCTGGGAATTCTGGCTCGAAGGGAGCAGGCTCTGTGGGTTCAAGTTTGCCCAAGTGCCTGGGACCAGGTGGGTGATGGGTCACAGGCTCAGCAAGCTGGTGAAATGTTTCCCATCATCTCTCCTGACATTCCTGCATAACTTAGACTGCACTTAATTAAAATAGCTCATTTAATGGATGGCTCCAAAGATGCAAGGCTGGAGATTGTCCACCTTTCCTGTCCAGCCCACACACAGCAGGATGGCAATGCCTGGCACTGCCTCTCCGACAGGATGCGGGGGGAACCTGCAGGACCGGCTGCTCCGGTGGAAATGGGCATGAAAGGACTGTGGATTTGGCACTCAAAGAGCTTTTGAATCCCCTGGATTGTGCAGTCCCGGGGAATCTGACCCTCCCCATCCCCCAGTTCTCCCATGAAGTGAGGTAGAGACCAGCAGCCCCCATGGAGCTGGTCCAGGTTGTCCCATCACCCTGCAGCGCTGTGGGATGGGAGCAGGAGGCTCTGCTGGAAATACACCCATCCAGCTGGGAATACACCCATCCAGCTGGGAATACACCCATCCAACTGGGAATACACCCATCCACCTGGGAATACATGCTCTCCTATGCCAAAAATCTCTTATCTCCATCCACTTCCTGGGGTTCACAAGCTCCAGCTTCATCAGGCTCGATTTGTCCCCTTCCCTGGCTCTCCAAAACTCCCTGTAATTAATGAAAAGCTAAAACCAGCCCCAGTCTGAGCAATGGGCAAATCCATCCTTTCCCAGCCCAGCAGCACTGGCTGATGGTCATGGAGAGCTCGGTCCTGCTTGTCCCCCTGCTGGGTGTGTTCACATGGGTGTTTGCCCAATGGGCAAAAAAGCCCAGAAATAAACCTTGTTTCAGAGAGATTTACCAGGAGCTGGGCTCCCTGAGGGGGGCAAACACCAGGCCAAGGTGTGCATTGAAGGGGGGAACAAGGAGAGGTGGAATTTGTCCATACCCACCGAGAGGGATTGTGTCTTCAGCTACAGCTGCTCCTGCATGGGAATCACCCAAATATGTGAGGTATTTGTTTAATTTCTCTATCCGAGGCCAGGACCTGTGTCCTGATGCTTATCAGAGCATCCTGATGCTTATCAGAGTGTCCTGATGGTTATCAAGTGTCCTGATGCTTATCAGACCTGTGCCTTGGGCATGGGCTTCAGGAAGGGATCGTGCTCTTGTGTTAATCCAAGGCACTGCCTAAATCTTCAAAATTGGGCCCAAATGGAGCCCCTGTGTGGGCTTGTGCCAGTCACCTTTGGAGCAGGACCAGCTGTCCCTCGGGTTGGGCAGGATGTGAGTTTGTGCTTTGCATGTCAGTGGGGTGGTGGGTATTTTGGATGCCGGAATCCCGGGGATGTGGGAGCACCCAAAGGGAGCTGTGACCACCCTGAGCTCAGCCTTGGCCAGGCTGTGAGCGCCTCCTGATGCTTCCCAGGCTGTCCCAGCATCCTGGGGATGTGGGAGCACCCAAAGGGAGCTGTGGTCACCCTGAGCTCAGCCTCGGTCAGGCTGTGAGCACCTCCTGATGCTTCCCAGGCTGTCCCAGCATCCTGGGGATGTGGGAGCACCCAAAGGGAGCTGTGGTCACCCTGAGCTCAGCCTTGGCCAGGCTGTGAGCGCCTCCTGACGCTTCCCAGGCTGTCCCAGTGTCCCAGCATCCTGGGGATGTGGCTTGGCTGCCTCCCCCTCTCCCCCGGGACCCGCTGCGGAGCCACGCTGCTGTTCCCGAGAGAGCTCTGCCTGCGGGGCTCCAGCCCCCGGGGAAGATTAAATGACTGCAAACCATGCAGGAGTCTGTAAAATTAGCGGCTAATTAGCAGCGACTGCAGGGCACATCGCACCACGGGGCATGTCGCGCTCCCCAGCCCCAGACATTTGCATTCGCTCGTAGCCCAGAGCTAGCAACTTGTAATCGCGAAATTAGGGCAAAACAAGTGATTTGTTGCTACAAATGATAAGAGGAAACGCAAACACCTCCCGGCAGAGCTCTGGCAAGGCGGACATCTGACTCCTGGCACGATGGGCTGCAGGAGGGGAAGGGATGCTGGGCAGGAGAGGGGCCGTGGCTCCCGGGCAGGAGTGGCAGGACTTGGCCCAGCCTTTGGCAAACCCGGAGCACAGCGTGTGGAGATGGGCAGATGTGGGCTGGAACAGGGGCTGCTGTCCCCTGCCACCAGATTTATTGTCCCCTGCCCCCAGATCTATTGTCCCCTGCTGCTGCACGGAGGGACGGGCTGGCACAGCCCCCAGGACAGAGAGAGGGATGGACCAACAAATGACCAACCAACCCCAAACAGATAAAGGCAATGCCTGGGTTATTGTTGGTCAGTTTGCAGGGTTGGGATTTTCCCTTCCCTCCGCTCTGAGCTGGGCAGCCGCCGAGCAGAGAGGACTGCAAAGCATTTGCTGTAGAATCTGAAGAATTTGGAGTGAAACCCCCAAAGAAATTAAGGACAGATGGGTTAGAGGGGAAAAAAGAAACCCGAATTCCTTCTGCTGCTCGGTGCCTGCCTCCAGGGCACTGCCTCATCCCTGCTGTGGCTCTGAGCTGCCCGGGGCACGGTGGGCATCATCCTGTGTGCCAGCCAAGCCCCCAGAACCTCTGCCCTGGGCATGATGCTCCTGCAGCACCAAGGGCCATCCCCACTCTGCCCGTGGCTGACCCTGATGGCCCTGCAGACCTCGGGGTTCCTCTGGAGATGCCCTTGTTCCCATCCCTGGTGACACATCAGCTCCTCGAGGGGAGTAAAACGCAGCGGGAGACACGTGGGGAGAATGAACCTCCTCTCCTCACCCAGGAGCTCCTGGTGAGGCTGCGGGGCTGAGCCGAACCCAGGGGCTGCCCGGGCTGTGAGTCCTGTCCCCACACCCGTGTTTATGTGCCGTAATCACCGGGATTAGGAGCTTTCTGCTTGGGCTGGCGCTGGAACGCTGCCGGCCCCAACACCTGCGTGCTGACTTCAGCACCTCAAATATTTCTGATGCAATTCCCCTTTTTTCCCCCCACTCCTAAAGCAAACTCGATGTGTTAATGGGTAGAAACGAAGCATAATTGTTCCTTTGTGTGAAATCGGTTGGTGAAATAGCAGCAGTTCGGCTGCCAAAAGTGGAGCTGCAAGCAGGTTGGGGTGGGATCCACCTGGGCTTGGCTCTGGGATCGCCGAGAGAGCAAAACCTTCTCGTGTGGAGCTGCTGGTGGGAGGGAAACCAGAGAGCAGAGATGGGAATGGTGCATCTTCTCCTCTCCGAAGGTGCCGTGGATAATTGGGGGTGGACAGGGCTAATTTTACCAGGGTGAGTTTGATATGTCCCCATGTGCCAAGCCGAGGTAAACGACGTCCAGATGAAGGCAACGCTGGCACTGCCGTGGCCGGGGAGGAGGAGGCAGAGGGTGTGTGGATGCAGCACTCCAGATGCAAACAATAAGGCCAACGGATCTTGATTTCATCTGTCAAGTAATTGGGCTGGAAGTCTGGGATGCTAATGACTCCACATCAAGCGGCTCGGCGCTCAGATGTGACCCATCCCGTGCCGGGGGGGCGGCGGCTGCAGCCCCTGGTGGCCGTGATGAATGTCCCCCAGATGTTATCCCACCGGGGAGCCCGGACCCACATGTGTGTTATTAATGACGCCAGAGAGCTGAGGTTAAAAATGACCACGGGGTGTTCACAAGAGCCCTGGGATGGTGGGTCCTGCGGGCTGGGAGAGGGGTTGGGGGGTCTGGCCCCATATCCTGGCTCTGTGCTTGCTGTGGGTGAGCATCATTGGGGCCTTCATGTCCCCCAGCACCCCGTCAGGCAGCTCTGGATGTTCTGGGGAGGCAAAGGATGCTCCAAGGAGCTCCAACAGTTGTGAGTTAAAGGCGGGGATGCCCCGGGAGGCTCATCAGGACAGAGGGATGCATGCTCATCCCAGATGTCCCTGTCCAGGGGGCGATGGGCAGCTGGTCCCTGCATCTCAGCTCCTGACTGCCTTTGGCTTGTTGTCTCCAAAGCTCTTCAGCTTCATCCTGGCAGCTGGGATGCAAAAGCCTGGCTGTGGCTGCATGACACTCCCAGCACAAGGAGTTCCCTGTGCTGGGCTGCTCTAGTTCCCTCTGGCACTGCCATGGGGACTCGAACCTTCCTGCAGGAGGGAATTGTGGCATGGATAGGGACCTACCCGGGCTGTTCCCAGCATTTTGGAATCGTGGGCTCTCTTGGTTTTGGCTGTGCTCATAAGCTGAGTCTGCTGGTGGGTGAGACACAAGGTGAGGATATCCATCCATCCATCCATCCATCCATCCATCCATCCATCCATCCATCCATCCATTCATCCATCCATCCATTCCCACAGCTTTGTACCCCTCTCCACAGTCCTGTGCTCCCTTCAGTGAGGGCTGTTGGGCCCTCTCCTGCTCCAGAGGGCTCTGGGGACTTACCCATTAAGATCCCATGTGAACAGGGGTTGGGATGTGTTTGGCAGGAGCTGGAGGAACAGGCAGAGGGTCCTGCATAGATGAGCCAGTGCTGGGATTGGGGGCTTCTGCTCCATCTGACTCCAGAGGGAAGAAAGAGGAGAGTCTTGGAGCACAAACACCCAAATATCTGGATGATTTGAGGCGTGGGATGCACCAGGAGGCCACATGGAGTGATGCTGGTCTGAGGTCCCTGGGGTGGCTCCCCCGGGCTGAGGAGCCTCAGGTTACCAGCGGCTCCGCTCCCGTCTGTGCCTGCCCCGGCTGTGGCAGAGCTGGGTGAGGAGCCTGAAAGCTCCTGTCACCAGCCCCGCTCCAGACAGTCCCTGCCTCCTTCCCGCAGCCCCGGCGAGCGCTGACCTGCCTTTTGGGGAGGGGCTGGGCCGGGGGGTCACGCAGCACATGGGGGTGCCTGTGCGATGGGAACCAGATGCCAACCCTCCCCGGCAAAGGGGATCCTCAGCACCACGGGGCTTTTGCCTGTGAATGGGACTTTTCCCCCCAAAAGCTTTCCCTGTGGGTGTGAGCTGGGCAGGTCTCTGGGTGCAGGAGGCAGGTCCTGCTGCTCCGAGAGCTGGGCAGGCAACCACAACTCCGGCACCTGGGGTTTATTGGAGCACAAGGCATTGCAGCCCCGGGGCTGTGGGGAGCCCAGGGTACCCCACAGCCTCGCCCACCTTGGAGCCTTTCCAGCCTTTCCCTGCTGATTGCTTCAGCATGTGCCTCACAGACGATGAGATAGGAGAGGGATCAGCCCTGGCGTGCTGGGTGAGGCTCGGGGGCTGGACCCAGCCCTGCCCTTGCTCCTGAGGCTGCAGAGCTCCCGTTCCTCTTGCTGCTCCTCCATCCCGGGGGAGACCCAAGGTCTTCCCAGAAAAAGGGTGGTTTTCACCCAGAAAGTGGGAGTTTGGATCCAGCATGACCTGCTGCCCACCAGGCTTTGGTTTCAGCAGCTGAGTGTGCACAGAGCATCCACTGCTTGGGGAAATGGGTGTCATGGAATCCTGGGGTTGGAGGGGACCTTAAAGATCATCCAGTCCCACCCCCTGCCACGGGCAGAGACACCTTCCACCAGCCCAGGCTGCTCCAAGCCCCATCCAACCTGGCCTTGGACACTTCCAGGGATGAGAGCTCCAGGCTGGCACAGGGAATGGACCATCCCTGCCTAGCCAGGTGAAAAGTCAGGATTCTGACCCAAAGTGGGAGTCTGATCCCACTGCTACCACGGAAGAACTCTTGAAATTCAGGTTTTAACACGTTAAGCTCTGGAATCCACGTTGCCCACAGTGGAGGTTCTGCTGGGGGTGCTGGCCAGGGTTTGATCTGGTGGTTGGTTTTGCCTCTCTCTTTGACACCACATTTTTCTCCTGTTTCCAAACCCAAGCAAACACCTGACAGAAGGACACTGGGAGCCGCCTCCCTCCCCAGGGAGCCCTTTGAACCCCCCTTTTCCCCCTCAATGCATTTGAGTCATTTTCTTCCAAACTTCACGTTTCATTATTGCTTGGCTCCACTCCAGATGTTCCAGTCGTCGGTCCCACACCTTCCTCTCCCTTTGGCCAGTGGATATTTGGCTGAACCAGAGCCAAATGAAAGCTACCCCCCACCTGTGCCTGGAATTAGCAGCGGGCATGCCAGAGCTCTGTAGACTCGTAAATTTGGCCATCTGCACCTGGCAACAGGATTGTTTGAGGGGAAAACAAGGGAAACACCCCCTTATCCCCAGATGGGTTGGGTTTTTGTTGTTTTGGTTTGGTGTTTTTTTGGATTATTTTTTTTTTCCCTGGATTAAAAAAAAAAAAAAAGGAGGAAACTTGTAAAGGATTTGTTTGGAAGAAGCCATTTCCCACAGAGATTGGGCACGGCCACGCCGAGCTCGTGGCTGTGACTCAGGGAAGGAAGATGTGCCCCAGCTGCTCCCTGCTGGATTGGGAACAGCTCTGCGTGCTCTCCCGCTGCTCTGGGGGGAGTTTAGGATGCAATTCTCCAGCTCTGCCCTCCAAGGGGATGAGCTGGGCCTGGTTTATGGCACAGAGCTGGCCCTGCCTGCCTGGTGCACAGGAAGCTCAGCTGGGCTCCAGCCTTTCTCCGGTGGGTTTGGCAAGGAAAGCCACCCCTCCTTGGCCATCCTCACTTCATGGGATGCTCACTTCATGCTGCTGCACCTTTGGGGTTCCCCAGTCCCACACCAGTGCTGTCCCAGCCCAGCAGCAGGGGATAATAAAACAGGGGCATGACCCAAACGGAGTCAGCCCATTTTTAGGCTAAAGAAGTGGGATTAAACCTTGCAGTGACTCTGTTGGTAACGTGTTGCAGATACACTTAAAAAAGGAATCAGAGAATCATTGAGTCTTGGAATGGTTTGTTTTGGAAGGAACCTTAAAGCCCATCCAGTGCCACCCCCTGCCATGGGCAGGGACACCTTCCACTAGCCCAGGTTGCCCCAAGCCCTGTCCAATTTGGCCTTGGATCTCACCTGCAGTGGCCGGGAGAGGTTCCCTCACATTCACCTCCTCCTCCCTCAGAGCTGAACTGATTTCTCATCTTCCCCCATTCCAAATGGGATGCCACTATTGATTTAGACCTGCAAGGGAGCACAGGGTGTTGAAACAGCAGCAGGATGAATTCCTGCATTCCCATACGTATTGATGGGCTGCTCCCAGCCGTTATTGGGAAGCTTCCAAGCTCATTAGAGAGATGTCTATTTGCCATGTAATTAACTCTAAACGAGATCAGCAATGAACATATGTCATTATGGTTCCACTGAGTTACTGAGCTTGCAAAGAGCAGGTAAGGAGCTGCCAGGATCCCCCCGGCAGCTCGTGGTGCAGATGGATGACCAGAGCTGCAGGAATAACAGGAACAAGGGATGTGAGGGGTGTTGGAGAGGATGATGCAGAGAAGCTGAAGGTGTGGCTGGAGATCTTCCTCCCTCCCTCCTATCCTGAGAAAGACAGAGATGGCTCCAATAGACCCTGAAGGGCTTTGCCACCTCCCTAGCACTGAATGCGCCTCATTCCCAGGCTTTTTGGTGTGAAGATCCCCTGAAACACCCATCAGGAAGCCAAATCTCACTGAAAGTTCCAATCCCTCTGCGGGCTGAGCTGGATGGGCTCCGCACTTTTGAGCCTCCTCCCACCCCTGTCATTTTGTCACTCCCAGGATGATGCGAAACTGGTGTCACTCCTGCATCTTCACCCCGGAGGGCACCAGGAAGGAATAATTGCCCCCAGTTTGTGTAAGCATGGGAAATGAGGAGGGAACTGGGGTGAGGGCAGGGCTGGGAAGCTGCATGGAGGAGGTTTGGAGCCCTGGGGATGGGGTTTGCTCAGCGAAAGGCTCTGTCTGATGCCCTCTGGCTCTGCCTGCCCTAATAAAAATTGCACATTTCACATAAATTATTTTTTAAATTGAAGGTTTAACAAAAAAAAAAATAAAATCATTGGGGTTTGGCTGCTTTATCCCCTTATTGGGATTATTTAAATGAAAAGCAGAAATGGGGGGAGGCTCCTTTTGTGCTTCCAGCTGGCTGAGAGCCAGCTGTGGCTGTGCTCCCTGGGCTGCTGTGGAGGCACAGGGTGCCTGTGGGTGCCGTGGACCAGGAGGTCACTGTCCCAAAGTGCCATCAGGAGAATAACAAGGAGCTGGTGAGCCCACACCCCTGCCAGGCCGATGGAGGGAGGAAGGTCACCCTGCCAAAACCCTCGCTCCCGGGGTGCTGCTCCCCTCCTGAGCCAGGAGAGAGGTTTGTGCTGGTCCACGCAGCCTCCACGTGGCTCAGCCCCCAAATGCCAGCGGAGACCGGGCTGGAGCGGGGAGCTGAGGTGCCCAAAGGTCCTGGTGGGGACAGGGACAGCAGCTTGTTGCAGCTGGTGGGTGTTTTCCTTGTGCAAACCCCTCTGCTCCTCCTGGAACGGGGCCGTCTCCAGCTCCCCGGAATCGCTGTAGCTACGGGCAATTTTCTGTGTTCGAGTTTTGCAAAACCATATTAAGAAAAATCTCGCCCTGGTGCTGCTGGCTCTCCTCCAGGCTGGAAATTGCATTCCCCTGCTTGAAATTCCTCCCGGAGTTTCAGATGGAGAATGTACAACTTCACTTTCCATCTTGAGCTGCTGTCACACATTTTAATAACAGGGGCTGGGCTCCACCCCAGCGGTGGCCGCACGCCAGGATTCTGGAACCCGTTGGAGTGGTTGTGGTGAGGGTTGGGATGGCTGTGGTGCTGCTGGAGTTGGGGCTCAGCCCCAGCCCCGCCGGCCCCCCCAGCCCAGCTCAGCCTCTTGGACGAAGGGTGGGCTTTGTGGATTGGTTTTCCTTCCTTGGTGATGAGTTTTTGGTGGTTCCTTCGCCCCAGGTGAAGGGAAATCCAGAGCAGAGGGGATGAGCAATGTGTGCTGCACCACGGCACCCGTGATCCTGATTAGAGGGAGACCCGATCCATTCCTCCTCCTTGCTCATATTCTATGATAGTCTATGATTCTGTGATCCATCCTGGCCCTGGTGAGCTCTGGCAAAGCCCCGAGGGTCCCACCTGGGTTTCTCCCTCTGTAAAACCTGCCACTCTCTCCTGCAGGATCAGGATAAATCCCCCTGCAATGTGACATTTATGATGCTGGGTTTATTCCATTACCCAGTGGATAAACCTCAAAGCCTTCCAGGTCTCTGGGGAAAGGCCAGCTGAGCTGGGTGACAAGGGGTGGCCTTTGCTGAGACCCTGGGGCTGGCACTGCCAAAGATCCCAGGGGCATCCCTGTCTGGATGACCCAAGGTGGGGATCACAGTGGAGAGTGACTTTGTCTCCTTGTCTGGAGGAGCTGTACTGCTTTGGGCATGGTCACAGGGCTGCTCTTCCAGCGAGGCTTGGGCATCCCTGATCCCAGGGGACAGGGGCCACCTGCATCCCTCGGGATGGCGTTTGGCTCCCCGGCTGCTGGTGCTGCTTTGCCTCTCTCCGAGCTCCCTTTTATGGGCTGCTCTTTGAACCCGAGGAGCTGTGCTGTATTTGTCCAACACACCACCCTAATCAGGGAAACAGCCTTCCTAATTGGCTTGGAAGGGCCCGGAGTAATTGGCTGTTTGGGAGCAGCCGTTTCGAATCAAGCTGTGCGCGCCTTAATAAGTTTGCTCGCCTTTATCAGCTTGGCAAACTCTGCTGTGGAGGTGACCTGTTAAATGATCTCCCGTGTTCCTAAAGCATTTTTCATCCCCGCTGATCCCTTGAGCCCTTTCCTTTCTTTCTTTGTAATAACAAACTTTGGGAAATCCCAGAGCACCCGCGCTGTGGCTCCCGCCTGCCGGGCAGAGGGAGGGTTCTGGAGGAGGGTCGTGGTGCTGGGGGGGCTGGCTGGGATCCAGGGGTCCCATCCTGCTGCATTTGGGGCGGGGGGAAGAGGGTGGGCAAGGGGAACATCGAGCTCACGTGGTGCTGTGCTGGTGCTGCTCTGTTTGGCCCTCAGTGGGGTTTGTCACTGGGGCTGGTCACTGGGCTGGCCCAGGTGACCCTCACCTGCTTTGGGACCAGGATTTCAGCCCGTGATGGGAACAGCCCAGCCCTTTGCTCCAAGTGAGCCTGGAATGGGGCATGGGGGGTTTGGGGATGGCTGTCCTCAGAGCTTGCCCTGTCCTGGTGCCTCTTCCCTCCAGGGCTGAGTTTCCACTGAGAAAGGAGAGAGAATACACCTGGCTGAAGGGAACCCTCCCCCCAAAAAACCCCATTCCACCCACATTTATGCAGACAGCCGCTGGAACTGGGCTCTTTGAGAGGGATGTTTCCTGCCAAGGCAAAGTTCAAAGCTGGAGTGGCACCATCCCTGAGCATCCCACAGGCCGGGCCACCCCTTGCTAGTCCCTGGCACACTCCCAACATCATTCCCAAGGCACAACTGGTGTGCTGGCTGTGCCAGCTCCACACTGGCTGCTCCCATGGTCCATGCCCTGCACAGCCACCCCTGGGTGGCCACAGAGGTGTGAGGGTGGTCACTGCCAGCCAAGGGCATGGAGCATGGGGAACAACAGAGCTGCTCATTGCAGAACTCCTTTATTTCAACCAAAACGTCCTAATTTCACCAAAAAAATTACACCTGAGTTGGTTTCCCTCAATTTCCTGAGCTGCTGGCAAGGCAGGGAGCCAGTCCTTGTCCAGAGTGGGGTCTGAGCTGAATCCAAGGACCCTCGTGCAGATGTGGGGCTGGGCAGACCTGGACACATCCCAAGCCCCCTGTGCTTTCTCCCCTCACTGTGGCGCCTGGAATGAGTGCCCAGCCCTTGTTTTAAGCCTTTTTCCTCAATTTTGAAGGTGAGAAAGAAAGAGGTGCTGCTCCTCTGAGGGGGGAGCTGACAGTGCCAAGAGTGGCACCCACTCTGTGCCCTGCACGGACCCCCGCCCTGCACTGAGGATGAGGAGGGTGGGAACTCTGAGCTCCCCCCTCCCGCCTTCCCAGAGTCTCCCTGGCTGTGTTTGGGCAGAAGTTTGTCAGAATGGACAGATTCCTGCCAAACGTTTCCATTTTGACAAATTGGCATTTTCCAACAACAACACTTCTCCCCCCAACCCAAACAGGGCGCTGGAGCCGCTCCCGCCCGCCGTGGAGCGGTTCCTATTCCAAGCCCTTACGTAAACCCAACCAGAGCTGGCAAGTGCCACGGACCGGGGATGTGTTTGTGTTTATCAAACTGCTCCCGAGAACAGACTCACTTCCTCGCCGTGGTCTCCCCTGCTCGCTTTTCCCTGGAGCTGGAAGGAATCTCCCGTTCTTTCCTCCCGCAGAAAAGCTCCTGTGCGGGACGGGCTGTGCAGCCACGAGAGGGCACAAAGCCCTGGCCCTACAGCCAGGCAGCCCTGTCACCCTGTCACCGTGTCACCCTGCAGCCATGCAGTCCTGTCACTCTGTCATCCTGTCACCCTGCAACTCTGCAATCATGTCACCCTGCAGCCATGCAGTCCTGTCACCGTGTCACCCTGCAGCCAGGCATCCCTGTCACTGCGTCACCCTGTCACCCTGCAGCCAGGCAGCCTTGTTACCATGTCACCCTGCAACTCTGCAACCATGTCCTTCTGTGGCCCTTTCACCCTGCAGCTCTGTCACCGTGTCACCCTGTCACTCTGTCACCCTGTGGCCAGGCAGCCTCGTCACCATGTCACCCTGCAGCTCTGCAACCATATCACCTTGCAGCACTTTCTCCCTGGAGCCCTGTCACTGTCACCCCAAGACCTGTCACCCCAAGGCCTGTCACCCTGAAGCCCTGTCACCCTGTCACCCCAAGGCCTGTCACCCTGCAACCCCCTTATCCTGCAGCTGTGTTACCCTACGACCCTTTCACCCTGCAGTCTAATCACCATGTCACCCTGTAGGCAGGTCACTGTGTCACCCTGCAGCCCTGTCACCCTGACATCCCGTCACTGTGTCCCCCTGCAGCCCTGACACTGTGTCACCCTGACATCCCGTCACTGTGTCCCCCTGCAGCCCTGTCACTGCACAAGCTCCCAGTTCCCCCTGTGGCCCTGCACAGCCCCACAAGAGCATCCCTGCCCCTCAGTCCAGCCATGGCTCTGCTCTGCACCCCTTTGCTCCCAGTCCACGGATCCCTCTCCCCACCACACTCCAGCTCTTGGAAGACTCGGGGAATGTAATTATAAAAGGAGCTAATTACATTAATAAGTTAATTAAGACACTGATGATTTCAGATACAGAGGGGGAAGGCTTTGCACGGGGCTGGAAACCATCCCAATCCATGGTCCATCACCCGTGGATTTTCACCCACCCCATCTCAGCTGCTGCTCTTGGGCTGGTTTGGGAATGTGTAGTGGAATGGGTGGAAATCCAGGACGGGCCTTCCCATCCCAAACAATAAGCACAGGCACACGGGGGCTGTTTCCACGCCTGCAGTGGGAGCCCAGGAGCTGCTCTTTTGGGGGCACTGGGGTTTGTTCCCATTTATTTCCAGCCTGTGCCTGCCTGGGATCACACCCCGCCGTGGAGCTGGAGCTGCGCCCTCCCTCGTGGGACCCTTTCCATGATGCCAGTGGCCCCAAACACCCACTGGGGCCACGGGAATTATACAGAGAGGGGGAAAATGTAAAGGAAGAAAATCTGATGGCAAAATGTGGGGCAATGTCGGGAAACATGGGGAAATAACAGGGAAACTGGGAAATATGGAAAACCAAGTGAAAAGATGGGAATGTACGGGAAAACATGGGGAAATCTGGGAAAACACACGGGAAAATACGGGGAAATCTGGGAAAACACACGACTCTGGGAAAATGTGTGAAATCATGGAGAAATATGGGGAAACGTGGGGAAACACTGAAAAACGAGCGAAAATACGGAAAAAAACTGGGAAAACACGGAGAAACGTGGGAAAACCTGTCTCCCAGCACGGTGGGACCACGAGTGGGTCCCCTCGGCGGGGGCCGCCCCGTCGGGGTGACCCCCATGCGTGGGGTGCCCCTGTCCCCGTGGGCATCCCGCGGTGCCCCCGCGTGTGCCGCCCCCCTCTAATCCCCTCCCTCCCTTCCCCTCCCTCCCCTCCCTCCCCTCCTCGGGGCGTCGCCGCCCCCACGCGCGGGTCTTCGCCCTCCCCGCCCCGCGGGTGGGCGTGGGGGCGGCGCGGGAGGGGCAGGGGGGTCTGTGCGGGGCGCGGGGCCGGGCCGGGCGGCGCGGGGGAGCGCGGAGGGGGGCGCGGGGGGCGCGGCGGCGGTGCGGGATGCGCGGCCCCCGATGGGATGTAGCGGGCGGCTGCTGGTGGGACCCGCCGGGGGCCGCCGCGCCTCGCTGCTCCTCACCATGATCCTCTTCTTCACCTACTTCTTCTCCTGCCTGCCCGGCCCCTGCGAGCCGCTGCCGCCGGCGCTGCTGCTGCCGCCGCCCGCCGGGGCGCTGCCCGCGGGGCCGGGGGGCTCGGGGGGCTCGGGGGGCTCGGGGGGCGGCAGCAGCAGCCGCCGCTTCCCCCAGGCCATCATCGTGGGCGTGAAGAAGGGCGGGACGCGGGCGCTGCTCGAGTTCCTGCGGGCGCACCCCGGGGTGCGGGCGGTGGGCGCAGAGCCCCATTTCTTCGACAGGTGCTACGAGAAGGGGCTGCGCTGGTACAG
>JAWWEW010000033.1:14747327-14766122 GCA_035583185.1 Anabacerthia variegaticeps | reverse complement strand
TGTCCTGTCCCTCCATCCCTTGTCCCCAGTCCCTCTCCAGCTCTCCTGGAGCCCCTTCAGGCACTGGAAGGGGCTCTGAGGTCTCTCTGGAGCCTTCTCTTCTCCAGGCTGGAAAGGGGTATTTGTGTTTCAGGGGAAAGGCTGATCTTTGTGCTACTCCAGAACCTCATGATCAGCTGTCAAATGTCTCTGTGGATGGTTGTAAAACCAGATATTGTTGTATTTTCTCTAAAGTATGGGTTGTTTTGCACTCAGGGAGGGTGTGTGGGGTCCTTGGGGGCAGATCCTGCTGCCCCTGTGCAGGTACCATGGATTTGGGAGCTGATCCCTCGTGGGTTGTTTGTGCTGCTGGAAGAAATGACGGGCTCCTCTCAAGGAGAGGACACTCCTAAAATTAAAAAAAATGTAATGTTTAGGTAGTCTTTATGTAAAAAACCCAACCAGTCAAGGTGCCTGGTGTCCTTTGAGGAGGAGGGCATGGTAGGAGCAGAAATTGCAGCTACATCAAGCTGGAAATCCTAAATAATCCCAAAATAACGCAGGTTGCAGTTTTTGAAAGTGCTTTCTTTCCTTGTACAGTGAGAGGGAGAAGAAACCAAATCTGTGTATAAACCCTGTTTCAAGGAAATGAATTGCAAATAAGAAACCCAAATTCAAGTTAATTCTTTTCCAAGCACGGCTCCATTCAGCGCTTTGGGAGTGGAGGGATTTAGGGATGTAGCGATAGCGTCGATGTTTGCTGGTAACAAGAACAAACTGTAGTGGGTTTTAAGGCTTCAGAAGCTGTTTCTGATTAGGATCTTTTCTTTTGACAACTTTTTTTTTTTCTTTTCAGGAAAGGAAAAAAAAAAAAGGAGGGGAAAGGGTTTTTTGTAACACAGTCGGGCTGAAGATGGGGGAAAATCTGTTTGAAATATGCAGGGACCTGAAAGCAAATCTTGAGTGAATAATAAGTTTAACTGACCTTAAAATATCCCATTGCCATGAGGGATTTGAGAGTAATACTTCAAATGGATTTTTGATGAGGCTCTGCAGGCTGTGGGGAATTGAATATTTTTACCCAACACGTTTTCTGATCTAAATTTCCACAATAACCAGGAAAAAAATACTATTCAGAAATGCCTAAAGAAGGGTTTGTTTTGGGGTTTATGTTGTTTTACTTTAAAGCTGCTGCCGTGCAGGGAAAAACCAATTTACTGGAAGGTCACTTGGCAGAATTACCTGTGACCAGAATTACCTTTTTCCCCCCAACATTAAATTTAATCCTGAAGCAGAATTTGTCCTCATCCCCAAATCCCAGGACAGACCATCCCTGTGGTCACTTCTCCTTAACAGAGAAGTCACCAGCACTTTCTGGGCTGGCTGTCCATCCGTGTGAGGGACAATTCAATCATAAATGGACAGAGGGACATCCAGTGTCCTCAGGGGTGGGGGACTCTGCCAAGGGCTCCGTTCCTTCCCTCCATCCTGGAGAACAGCACAAAGTGGCATTATGTCAGTGCCTTGGCCCAAGTAACAAGCCGAGGAACAGCCTCAAGTTGTGCCAAGAGAGGTTTAGGTTGGATATTAGGAAAAATTTCCTCATGGAAAGGTTGCCCAGCCCTGGCAGAGCTGCCCAGGGCAGGGGTGGAGTCCCCATCCCTGGAGGGCTTTAAAAGCCACGTGGATGTGGCATTTGGGGACATGGATTAGTGGTGGCCTTGGCAGTGCTGGGGGAATGGTTGGACTCGATGATTTTGGAGGCTTTTCCAGCCTAAACAATTCTGTGGTTGTGATTAATGCCCTGTCTTGCCCTGGGCCCTTTGATCCCGAGGCTTTCCCGGATAAGTCCCTTTGGAGCAGCATTGCTCTGGATGCAGCTCCCCACTTTCAGCCTCCCTTTCCTTTGCAGGCACCAGCCCTGGTGTGAGAGGGAGCACCCAAAGCTGGGGGGATTGGGGATCATCCCAGCAGGCACCTTCTCCTTGTCACCAGCCACAGGGACAAGGACACTGCAGGGAGGTGTCCCATGGGTGGGGGGGCTGTGCTGGCACCCCAGAGGCTGCCGAGAGAGAGGGGGGGAAATCTGGGCAATGCTCCTGTCAGCTCCAAACATCCCCACCCTGTGTGAATCCAACAGCTGGATGTGGCTGTGCCAGGGGTAGCAGAATGGTTGGACCTGGCCAAGGGACACTGGTGGGCTCAGCACCTCTCTGTGCTGCTCCAGCAGCAGGTCCTGGCTGCAGAGACAGCCGTGGAGAGCCCAGGCTGTGTCCTGCCAAGCCCACAGCAGGACTACACCAGAGAGTCACAGAATCATGGAATGCTTTGGGTTGGAAGGGACCTCAAAGCTCATCTCATTCCAACCCCCCTGCCACGGGCAGAGACACTTTCCACTCTTCCAGGTTGTTCCAAGCCCCATCCAACCTGGCCCTGGACACTCCCAGGGATGGGGTAGCTGCTTGTTGATGTTTCTTAGGCTGGGTGTTCTGAGGCAAGAGCCCGAGCTGTGCTGCTGGTTCCTGTGGCCATGGCTGTGGGCTCTGGTGCTTCTCCTTCCCAGCAGCTGCTCCCAAAGCTGCTGCACAGCAGGAGCATCAGCTGCTGCAGCCTTGATGTTTCCAGTCCTTTAAATCACAAAATCATTGAGGTTGGAAAAGCCCTCCGAGATCATCGAGTCCAACCATTCCCCCAGCACTGCCAAGGCCACCACTAACCCATGTCCCCAAGTGCCACATCCATGTGGTTTTAAATCCCTCCAGGGATGGGGACTCCACCCCTGCCCTGGGCAGCTGTGCCAGAGCTGGGCAACCTTTTTTGAGGAGAAACTTTCCTGTTCCAGCCTGTCATGCTGCTCTCAGCCCTGGCTCCCTGTGTGCTCAGGCTCTGCAGCCCAGCCTGGCTGTCCAGGGAGGCAGGGATCGATTTGCCTGTCGGGCTGCCCGTCCCATCCATCATCCCTCTGCTCATCCATCACTGAAGTGTCTGGCTAAGGACAGGAATGGGTGTCACTGTAGGAGATGGGAAGTAGATTCAAGCTCCTGGCTGCTGGAATTGCTGGCTTCCTTCTCAGCCAGGACCACCAAACTGTCCCCAGTGCTGTCTGAGTGGGTGGGTGAGTGGCCCTGTGGCCCCAGATGGGCTCTGGGGTAGTGAGGGCCCATGGAACATGGATTTGCCCAATCCCAGGGTATTTTTCCCATCCAGAAGAGCTGCTGTGGCAGTGAGACACAGTAACACCAGGAGCTGGGATGTGCCAGGACACCTCATTTTTTTCCTTGTGGAAAAGGCAGTTTGGGGACAAACCAGCAGCTGTCCCTGGAGACTGGTGTTCTCCTGGGGGGTGGGCTCAGGACTGTGACCCTTCTGATGGATATCTGATGCCCAGGACCTGGCAGAGTCCAGCCCTTGGCTCCAGGGAGGACTCTCCTACTTGGGAGAATGGCTCTGCCCGGGGTGGGGGACAGGGACACCCCCAAAGGGGGGCTGCCTGGGGGCTGCCTCGTGGGAAGGGTAGTGAGGTCTTTACAACTTCTCTAAAGGAGATTTAGGTGCAAAGGATGTGTTTCTCTTCCCTCCATAACTCTTCCCACCCAGATATCTGGTTCTGAGCAGGAGCTGGGCAGCCTGAAGCCCAGCAAAACAACCTACTGGTGGGACTGGTGTGGATGGGGCTGCTGGTTCTGGGCTGTGCTGGACTTGCCTTCCCCTGGGCTGGGGATGGTGATTGGTGCAGCTTTTCATGGAATTGTGCAAGCTTCCTCTTTTGGCTCCTTGTCCTCCCTCCAATCTGGCTGGAATTGGCCGGCGGGCTCAGCCTGGCTGGGGGAAGAGGGGCAGACAGAGCGTGTGATTGCTTAAGCCACATTTCCTTAGGAAACCAGGCTAAAAATAATCCAAATCCAGTGCTTTCCCACAAACAGCTCCACTTGCCACAAACCAATGCTTTTCCAGTGAAGAAATGTTTTGCTAGAGAATTCCCAGTTGCTCCTGCTGGAGAGAGGGAGGGAGGAAGGGAGGGAGCAGTAACACTGGGGTGAGAGACCCCAGTGGATGGATGGAGCCCTCCGTCTCCATCACCTGGGGCTCACCCTCTGCTGGTGACAGGGAGCTGGGAGCTGCCCATGCAGGAAGCTGGAGAAGCATCTGTATCATGGAATCTCAGACTGGTTTGGCTTGGAAAGGACCTTAAAGACCATCTAGTGCAACCCCTTGCCATGGGCAGGGGCACTTCCACTAGCCCAGGTTGCTCCAAGCCCTGTCCAACACAGCCTGGGACATTTCTGAGCCTTCCCAACATCTCCACAGTCCCTCTCTGAAAGGCTGGAGAAAGAGCTTTCATTTTTTTTGCAGCAAAGTGCGTAATCCACCCCCGTTTCCCTCCTTGGTGGGGGATTTCCTTCGCCTGGGGACCAGCTGAGCCTCAGTGTGAGGGGAGGAGGCCAAGCTGCTGCCCCACTGGGCTCCCAGCAGCATTCCCAGCATCCCTGAGCCTTGTTGGCCGGGCTTGGCTGGGTTTCTGAGGCTTCTCCCTTATCTCTGTGGAGGAAACAGTTATGAGGTCCCATGTGATGGGCAGCAAGCTGGGCAGGGGAGCCCTGCACACACATGGAAGTGGCTGAGCAGGTTGTTGGGGAGAAGAGCCATTTGGC
Organism: Anabacerthia variegaticeps; assembly: GCA_035583185.1. Taxonomy (NCBI): domain Eukaryota; kingdom Metazoa; phylum Chordata; class Aves; order Passeriformes; family Furnariidae; genus Anabacerthia; species Anabacerthia variegaticeps. The sequence goes on along the minus strand of JAWWEW010000033.1, from coordinate 14,761,491 downwards.
AGCCACTCCTTGTCGGGGCTCCTCTCTCCCTTCCCTTCACCCTGCTGGTGTTCCATCACATGCCACAGGATGGGATGGCCCAGGGCAGCTTGGGCTGGGCAAGGAATGGTGGATCCCATCCCTTCCATGCACCAGGGCAAAGCTCCTTGACAGGAAACGAGGCTTTTGCTGATAGTAAAAAAAAAAAAAGAAAAAAAAAAAAGAGCTAAATTTGTTTCTCATCTTCCCCCAGGCTGGATTACAAATTTGACACAGATGGGGAATCTTTGTTGTTTCTGTGGAAAACTGGATGTATTTTTCATCCCAACAAGAGCAGCATGACAGGATCTGACCCGAGACAAACACCAAACAATCCCATTCCTGGGCTTTTGGTGGTGGTGGAGGGACAGATGAGCTGCCTGAGCCCAGCACAGAGCAGGGTGTTTGTGGAGGGCCAAAACCTCCTACAGGGGGGCACAACAGCCAGGGGAGGAGATGGTGGCCAGGACAAGGGGGTTTTAGGCTGAACTTTTCCCAAAACTGAGGAGGAGGCTCTGACCTGTGGCACTGGGATAGGGGGTTGGCTGATGGATCTGTTGCGACCTCCACACCAGGGAGCAGGGACAAGAGGATGGTTTTGGGCACCCTCAGGGCTTTGCTCTCCCACCACAGGGTGAAACCTCCTTCCTTTGAGATGGCTCCTTTGCCCTGCTCAGGGAAGGTGGTGGTGAGGAGGGCTGGCAGCCCTGGCTCCATCTCTCACCCTTGCAGGCGACTCACTCAAAGAGTCAGGGGTAACCATCACCTCCAGATGGATTAACCTGGAGGCAACCTGGGGCTCTGCAGAGCTGCTGCTGGTTCCAGGCCATCAGGTTCCTGCCAGGGCCAGGCAGCAGCAGCCCTGCCATCACCTGCCCGAGCTGTCAAAGGCATTACTGGGAAATGGGGATGCCTGGATCCTCCCTGGCTGGGGACCAGGGCTCTGCCAGCGCGGCGTTGCTGCCTCAGCACATTTCCGCCCCTCCTGCCCCTGTGCAGCTGTAGATTCACTGCCCCCCTGTCCTTCCTTCTGTCCTCCCCCTGCCCCTGTTCTACCTCCTGTCCCTCCCTGTCCCTGCCCCACACCTGCAGTGCTCCTGGGGCTGGCTCCTGCGGGACATCTGCTCCCTGCCCCAGCCCACCGAGGGTCCCCGTGCCCCAGCCAAGAGCTGGGGCTGCAGATGCTGCTGCTGCTCTGCCAGCCACTGAACCCGGCTCAGCCACCCGTGGGGGTTTGTCTAAACCCAGGTAATTGCACCAATATGGTGCTCTTCCTCCCCTGGGCCAAACCCCACAGCTCTGGCATCGCTTTGGGCTGATTCCTGAAGCTGCTGCTCACTCAGACAGAGCTGGGCTGGTCCAGCACCGTGTGGCGAGGGCAAGAGGGGCACTGCTGGCTCTGTCCCCACTCCTGTCCCCTCCAGGGCACCTCCTGCTCACGCTGCTGCTGGTGGTGGGTGCCCAGCCCTGGAGGGGTTTGGTGCTGCGGGCATGGGGTGTCCCCAAACACCCAAACAGGGGATGCTCCCAGCGGGATGGGGTGAAGGGAGGAGGAACCAGGGATGAGTGAGGCACCAGCTCAGTTCTTCTCTTTCGGAGGGCTGGGGGAGTGAGGGGCATCCCCTTCAAGGGGGGGTTAAGGTGCAGAGTCACCAGTGACCTCGGTGAGCCTTATGGTCCCAAATTCCTTTGTGGATCTGCCCAAGAGAGATTGAAGCTGTCCCTGGAAACGGTGCTGATGGATCCCCATGGCCCCACTACTGACCTCAGGCCTGGCTCCAGCTCCCGAGCAAGGACTGATTTATGTCTTCTTAGGTAGCAATGACACAGTCCTGGATGCATTTCAGAACAACTCGTGGCTGGTTGGAAGCTGAAGCTTCAAGCAGGACTTGGTGCTTGTCAGCAGGGAGAGCCAGACTGGGAAAGCATCTTGGCAGAAGCCACCATGAGATGCAGGCAGTGGAACACCACTGGATCAGCACGTGGTGATGGCAGAGATGCTGCTCTGATGGCAGGGGATGGACTCACCCCTTGCTCGGAGCATCTTTGATTTCTAAGTCATCAGGTCCAACCATGATTAATTGCTTTCCAACATCCATCAGAACCTTGGTGATGCCAGAAGGACCTAGTGGCCCTGGCACATGGCTTCGGATCCCAGCTCTGATCTGGGAACCAGGAAGTTCAAAGTACCCATTTTTGCCCATTTAAAAGAGGAGAAACTGTATAAATTACTTGGAATGAGTTATGTAGGGAGGGATCTTTTCTATGCCCTGAAAGCTGTTGGGGGGTCCCTTCATGCCCTCACCTGAAGGGTTGGCTGTGCAGGAGGAGGGTGAGGAGTAGGATGAAAGGCTCTCTAGAGCACACAGTGGAGGGGACAGCCAGCCCTGCCGGAGGGGACAGCCAGCCCTGCCGATGGTGGCCTTGGAATGGCCATCTGGAGAGCCCGGCAGCCCCTTCCCCACCACTCTGCGAGGGTCCGGCCGGGCCGGGCCAGCCCCATACTGAGATCAAATAAACACAAATACCCTGAAATTATTCATGGCTCTGGGGACTTGTCTTGATGCCTCGTCAGCATCTGTTAATCAAATCAAAGCAGCTGCCAGTGCCCGGCCAGCGGGAAGGTCTCGCTCTGGCAGACATGTGTGGATTCCTCCTTTCTTCCTCCCTCGCTCCCGCTGCTCCTGCACCTGCGGTGGGATGGGGACAGGGGTGTCCCAATCCTGTCCCTTCCTGCAGTGCCTTCCTGGGCTGCCAGGGTGGGCAGGGCTGCTGGGGTGCCCCTCGCCTGCACCGCGGCACCAGGGCAAGGAAGGGACCCAGGGACCCGTCACCAGGGACGGTGATGTGGGTCCTGCCACCTGCACTGTGCCCTCATTAATTAGTCTGAGCTAATTAGCAGAGAGCTTGTGGCTCAGGCCAGCACTGCTTGTGGGCTGGGATTCCCTGCAGCCACTGTCCCCCAGGATGTGGCAGCGAGGGGATGGATGCACTTGGAATGGTAGTGACAGGACAAGGGGAAACGGCTTCCCACTGCCAGAGGGCAGCGTGAGGTGGGATACTGGGGAGGAATTCCTCCCTGGGAGGGTGGGCAGGCCCTGGCACAGGGTGCCCAGAGGAGCTGTGGCTGCCCCAGCCCTGGAAGTGTCCAAGGCCAGGTTGGATGGGGATAGTGGAAGGTGTCCCTGCCCATGGCAGGGGGTGGGACTGGCTGAGTTTCAAAGTCCCTTCCTTTTCTTTTTGCTCAATCAAGCATCAGGAAGTGGAAGAATTTCCATTTCTGCTGCTCATGTAACTTTAAACCTTGAAAAAAAAGTGATTTTTGTGACCTTTTTATACCCTTCCTGTGCTCTGTTTCATTTAGGTGGGAAAAGGGACCAACCAGGCCATTGCTGCAAGGGAATAATTTAGTGAAAACCAATATGTGTAGTTTTTATTTGTAATTGAAAACAAAGACTTTAAACATACTGAAGTGGTCTCAGGGATTTTTTTTTCCCTATTTTTATTTAACAGCAAAAATTTTGCATCTGAACAGCTTGCTTGGAGCATTCAGACTGGGAACAACTGGTCCATAAAAAAATAGCTGGAATTGTCCAAGTGTGTGTTCATCGTGTCACACTCATCAGATCAGGGTGTGCATCGGGACAGTCAGGGTTGGTGGGGTCCCCTCCCCTCCCCACCCTGAGCTGCACAGCCCCTCTAAGAGCAATTTTTCCTGATTTATTGGAGCGTCCAAGGCTCCCAGTTACCAGGGGGATAAAACGTGCCCGCAGTGTGTGGGTGCAGAAGAGGGTAATTTGTGTTTGCCCGTGCTCAGACAGCAGGTCAGGTCAGAAAGCACAGGATGCCTGCGGAGGGCAGAGCGACTTTAAAGGCTGGTGGTGCTGAAAGGTGCAATAATCCGCCGGATTACTTTCCGGGGGAGCTGCAGGAAAATTTACTGCCTTGGAAAGGGATTAGCACAGCGCCGCTGCCAGCGGATTTCTTCCCTTTCTTTTCCTAAGAGGAAGGAAGCTTTTCATTGAATTCCTGCTGCTCGCTCCCGCCAGCGCTTCTCCCCCCCAAACCACCGCAGTTCCCACAGCTTGGAAGGGGGGGAAATAATCAGGATGATGCCAGTTTTTATCCTTCTCTCCCCTCTCAGGTGTGAGAGGCGAATTCCAGGCTGTGTTTGAACTCTGCTGGTGTGAGGTTAGAGGTGACCAGCGCCTTCCCTGCTCGGAGCCTGGAGGGGCTGAGCTGTGGAGGGGGTCGGGTTTGCTCCAGAGGGACAAACAGGAGGAATAAAGAAGAGGAAGAATAGGATCCAGGAGCATTTCTCCGAGCCCCAGCTGCAGGACCAGCTTTTGCATGGATGCCACGGGAGCCAAGAGAGCCCCAATCCTTGAGCATCCCTTGCTGCGGGTGGGGACCAGCCCGAGTGCCTGCATCCCCATCCCGAGCAGAGCCGAGTGGTTCCCTGGCAGAGCTGGAGCAGCTTCCCAGGCTGGAACTCGGGGCCACTCCTGCACCGACTTCCCAAGTCCTTTAATAGTTCCACCCCGCCGGGGCCGGGGCTTGGCAGGGGGGGCTGGTTTTGTTTGATTTCCTTCCCCTGGAAGGCAGGAGGGCGGGGGCCGGGGCAGCAAACCCCTTTAATTGTGTGCAATGAAGGCTGACAGTGCCGAGGCGCTGCCTTTAAAAGGGGTACTGAACCTTTAATTCCTGAATAAATCATCTCCAGTCTGTTGCTCCTTCATCTGCAAGCTGTTTGAGCGCGGCTACACAGGCACTGCTGGGAAGGGTCATTTGGAGATCAGAGCCCTCGATTGACCCGGGTCACAGGCAAGACACCTGCCACAGGCTGTCCCCTCGCCCCCGGGACGGGAATCAAAGGGACACTGGGGAGCCAGCCAGGAGAAGAGGGTTTCTAATTGCTGCCACACAGACGTGCTTCATTCCGGAGGGATGGAGAGGCTGTGTGTGCCCACAGCATCACACCCTCCCTGTGCACCAGCTCCAGCCCAGCATCCCACCAAGGCTGGCGACATGCCAGCCCGGTCCTGAAGGGTTTATGAGGATTGAGTGCCCTGCTGTATCTGGGCAGCCCCCAATTCGGAACAATTTCTGGGGATTCAGGGAGCTGTTCTTTTTCCCACCTGTTTTAACCCAAGCAGTGGGTTCAGCTGCTTCTTCACTACTGGTTCTTCAAAATCCATCTGTATTTGTTGCAAGGGAAATATCCCTTAACACAGGGCTGGGTTTGCTTCAGGTCCCCCTTCAGCCCTTGAGGCAGCACCATCCTGCTGTTGTTCCATCTCTGGGTGAGCTCCAGAGGTAGGAATGTCCCCATGGACTGTGGGGTGTCCAGTGCTCATTTCTGTACCTGTAGGAGATGACTCCATCCATAAGCAGGGTGCTCTTTTTGGACCCCTTTACTGAGCAGCAGACCCAGGGTGGCTGTGGCTTTGTGCCACAGCCCAGGGACACCACCTTTGGCACGAGCACAGGGGGATCCGAGCAGTGCTGACTGTGAGGGGTCCCTGCCAGAGCCAGTGGGGAGTTCAGCTGCTCAGATTTTTGGGGTGACCCCATATATCAGCTCCACATTGGAGAAGGGTGAGGAGGGAGCTCCTCTGAACCCCATGGATGCTGAGGCCAAGCAGCCTCTGCTCCAGCACTGTAGCTCTGTGTCCTTATTAAGGCTGATTCCTGCTCTCCATAATCCCAGGCCTTGAGGTGCATTCACCAGAGTCTTTTGGCCGTAACATCCATCTGGAATAACCATGCAAGGAAAAAACCTTCAGGGGCTGGAGCTGCCCATAATTGCAGCCTCTGGCCATACACAGGAGCAGGATGGGGATGGAAATGCTGGGTGGCCGAGGGGAGAGGGTTGGGGGGTGTGGGGGTGGGGAGGACACAGCCTTTTTTTGTCCCTTCCTGCCAGGGCACTTGGGGTACACAGTGGTCTGGGGGACTTTGTAGATGGGAAAAGCAGACGTGGTTTCCCTGATGGCCTCGGTTCTTGTGGGGGTTAATAATTGGGTGCTGGTGACTGGTGAAAGCAGCCACTCCATTAGAAATGCAAATGTTGGCTCCAGCTTCTCCCCTTTCATTTCCCTCCGCATCTCCCAGATCCTGAACCACATCAACCACAGAACTCCCCATCTCCTGGCCCTCCCCAGAGCCCTCCAACACCCCACACTGCTGCTCCCCTCTGCCTCTGCAGCCCCTGTCCTTCACAGGACGAAGCAACCGGTGAGGACACCCCTCGGGAAGGGTTTGTGGGGGCTCAGACCCTGTGGGAAGCAACCCTGGCTGCCAGCAATACCCAGTGCATCGCATTTCCCTGCTCCTCTTGAACCTCTGTGTCCAGCCCAGGGACCCAGCCCCCGTGGTTTGGTGGTGGGACAGCTCTGGGGTTCTCTGTGTTGGCTGGAGCATCCCCCAGTCGTGGTCCTGGGCTATGGTTTAATGGGACGAGGGGCTTCTGGGGGGCAGGAGGAGGCTCTGGGGGCTGCCCGGGGATGCTCCAGCTGGGAGTAGGGCCATGCAGGACCCGGCAAACCTCCTCGATGTTTCATGTATCAAACTGTAATTAGGAGCAAAGGGCAGGGGGGTGCAAAGGAGCATTAATAAATTATCTTCCTTGTTGTTAATTGACGTGTCTCAGTCAGCCCGTGGTGGAGCCCAGGGCTTGGCTCCCTGTCCAGGCGCATCACAGCCTTGTTACTGCCAGCATTAGCATATTCAGGTTTGCCTGCTTAAAGCCAATTAGCTCCCGGCCAGGCCTGATTGGGAGCCGTGGCCTCATTTGCACATTTTTGAATTGGTGAAAGAATCAAAAATAATGGAGGCAGCTCGGGGATGGGGAATGCCGGGGGGGCTCTGCGGGCTGGGGGCACTGGCAGGACCCGCTGCCTCCTCCGAGGGGGCAGCAGGGAAGGAGAGGGGGAATATCACAGTAATGAGGAGGAAAAGGGAACAGGGGCTAATTTGCTCCCGGGCGGCTTGGTGAGTTCATCCTCCCGAGCTCAGCCTTCCCTCCCAGTTCATCCTCCCGAGCTCAGCCTTCCCTCCCAGTTCATCCTTCCACGCTCAGCCCTCCCAGTTTAGCCACCCATGCCCTGCAGAGGTTCAACAGATGCCCTGGGCCTTCCTCCTGGAAGAGAAGGTCATGGAGTGGCCTGGCATGGGGGAAGCAGGGCAGCCCATACGTACCCCCACTGTTTTTGGGAAAAGAGGGGTCTGGCACGTCCCCCAGCACTGGGAGACCCTTGGCAGAGCCTGGAGCAGGGATGCAGGGCTGGATCTGTCCCTCCCGACGTCCTGCCCCCCTCCCTGCGTTCTCACACCTTGCTTCCCAGCCAAGGTGCTGCTATTCGAGCTGCCTGGAAGGAAAAGGCCGGTATCTCCAAGTTTCCATAACTGGTTCCAGTTTAACAACTTCATAGCTGCTGTGGGGCCACAAAGGCAGCCTTGTCCCTCCGGCTGAGATAAGCCTGTGGGGGCGATTCATATGCAGATCCGGGTGGTACCGGGTGTCTGCTGGGAGAGGATAAATCTGTCCCAAGCCTTGTCCCTCTCTCCCGGTTCCAAACTGTTTTACATTTACACAAAAACGATTCTGTCCCCACTGAGCCCCTGTCACCCTGCCCAGGAGGGAGGGGGTCCCCTGGAAGCACGGGGTGTCCCTTGCTCGGGGGTTTTGTCCCCCTCGTCATCCCATGGCTCATCTTAGTGCCTTGAAAGAGTGACTTTCTTTGCCCTGCAGAAAGCTCTCAACCATGTCCCACCCGGAGAAATCCCCTCCTTTCACTCCTTTTGTCTGGGCTCTTTGGTCAATGCACATTTTTAAAAAATAATAATAGAGAAGGGGGTTTCCTCCCCTTTTTTCTTTTTCTGGTGGTAACATAGAACCTCCAAGCCTTGACTCCATGGCCCCCAGCACCCTGATCTGATGGTCCCCATCACCCCTGTGGCCAATCTGGGGGTTGGAGTCTCCCATGACACTCCCAGCACATCTTAGACCTGTACCCATGCTCAGATTCTGCCTGGTGTTTCACTGGGGATGAATTTTAGGCAGAGCCTGTCCTGCTCTCCTGGTCTGGGCTGAGATGGAGTTAATTTTCTCCGTGCAGCTGCCATGGGTGATAACTCAGGGATGATTCGAGAGTTATTTATCAGCGAGGGTGCCTCCCTTGGGCTCTCAGCTCCATGCTGGGAGGAGTTCTCCTTCCTCTGCACCGAAATCATCCAGAGTTGAGGAATCACAAACCAATTAGCTCTGGAAAGTTATGTCGGCCCAGTTTTTGAAGTCTGCTTTGATTCCCTGCCTGCTATGGCTGTTAATCAGTATTTAATGCACTTCTGCATTTTTATAATCACTTTATCTGCTGTAACTTACTGCGTGTTACCTCAACAGAGGAAACATTTCACGTGTTGAATATCCCCATGTAGGAAATCCCATCTCGGATGCCTCTCAAATGCCTGTTGTTTTATTAATTAAAAATCAAAATCTGTCATCCTAATAGAAAGGTAAAAGGGTTTTATCCCTCCTCCTGGGCACACGGACTCCTCTGGAAATCCCAATTCCTTCCAAGGCTGCCGGGGGCTCCCCCATTGCAGTGCCAGGTACCTGTAGGCACCGCTTGGCATTCCCACGGCGCTCTCTTAAGGTCAATAAGAATTAACTGCAAATTTAATTAAACTTTCTAATGTTTGCATTAAAGTGGAGCATAACAAAGCCCGCTCTGCTCTTTGCCAGTCTAAGGCAGATCTGGAGGGAGAGCGGGGTTATCAATAATTAACTGGGGTAATTTAGAGGAAAGTATTAGGGAGTTAATGATAATGTGAAATTGCGTAATTATCTCACAAGTGGCTGGGGGTGATTGAGCTGCTGAGGAAGAGAAGGTGGGGCACAATTAAGTCTTGGAGGCTGCTGTTCCCAACAGGATCCCAGGGTGTTGGGACACAGCTGTCCCTGCTGTGGGGCAGTTTGGGGGTGAAGGTCTCTGCACCCCATCACAGGCACAGGGGCCGCTGCTCCGGTGGTACCTGTGCAAACTGAGCTGCCCCAACGTGGGTTTGTATTAAAAATTCTTTGTTAATTACCTGGTAATTAAGCCTTGGATGGTGTGGTTGGTGTTAGCTAAAGTAGGTGTAGCTCTCATGCTGAGGAGCGCTGGGTCAGCAGGATGGGTGCAGGGAAGGTGCTGGTACTGCTGGGTGTGGGTGAGTGGGATCCTGGGGGTCCCTCTGCCCCACAGACCCCTTAGGGATGGCCTTGGCACTGCAGGGATCAGCCTCACCCTTGTTGTCCCTCTGCAAGAAGGAAGAGAGGGGTAAGAGAGCTTTTCCAGCTGTGGCTGCCCCATCCCTGGGAGTGTCCAAGGCCAGGTTGGATGGGGCTTGGAGCAACCTGGGACAGTGGAAGGTGTCCTTGCCATGGCAGGGGGTGGAAGGGGATGGGCTCCTGGAATCCCACTGTTGCAGAGGGAGCTCAGGGATCTCCTCTCTGCTTTGTGTCCTTGGGAACACTGGGATGGCACCAGCACCAAACCCAAATCAGTGTGTTCTCCCAAAGCTGAGCTCAGCCATGAATTCCCAAGCTCTGGCACAGTCAGTGCCGGGTTTGGAGAACAGGCTGAGGAAATGTTGTGGTTTAATGTGGACTCTCCAGGATCTCCAATCACGTCATCCCAAGGCTTTGCTGCTGATAATAAACATTTTATTGCCCACTGAGGAGAGGGACTGGTTTAGGTCCCAAGTCCATGTTTGCTGAGAGGGCCTGGGGCGGGTGAGCAGGAGGAAGTTCCTGCTGTGCAGTGCAGAAATCCCAGTGGGCTCTGGGGAAGTGCCACAGAGGTACCTCAGCAAGTTGCTTGGAGAAGCTGCATGAAGCAGCCTAGAAAACCCTGTGGCACTTTCTGAATGTAATTAAAACTGCTTGGCTGGCAGGGAAGCCAGGCAGCAGGGTGGAGGGGTGCTCCCAGTGGTGCTGTTGGGTTTTCCTTGGCTACAGGCAAGCTCAGCAGGGAGGGGATAGGTGTGGGTGTAAGGGTCTGTCCTAGTTTGGGAAGATGCTTCCCAGCAGGAACTCTGTCAGTCAGCCTCTCTCATAACCACTGTTATTTGGGGCAGGGTGGAAAAGGGACTGGAAATGATGGGAGAAGCACTCCTGGCTGCCCCAGGATTTATGGACCCCCAAAGTGCATCCCCCTGCCATGCTGCCAGGACAGGCTACCAGTGACAAGAAGTGGCTCAAAAAATACTGGCATTGTGCAAAAATTAAAAAATAAAAGTGGGGAGGGGAAGTCACAAGTGGCTTTTGCCTCTTGTTTGGAGGAGGGAGTTGTGCAGGGCCCAGCACCGCTCGCAAGTGCTTTTAATAAAGTGTTCTTTCCTGCGTCCAGGGGAACAATCCCAGAAACCTCAAGCTTTTCCCATTACATAAGGAACAGATGCTGCTGGGCAGAGCCCTGACTTCCCCCAGCACAGCCCTGGCTGCAGCGTGGCCTGTCCCTGTCCCCAACTGCTGTGGGGACCCGAGTCCCCATGGGGCACAACCCTCCGAGCAGTGGGATGGGGATCCCAGAGAAGCTGTGGCTGCCCCAGCCCTGGAAGTGTCCAAGGATAGATTGGACAAGACCTGGAGCAACCTGGGCTGGTGGAAGGTGTCCCTGCCCATGGCAGGGGTGGCACTGGATCAACTTTATGTTCCCTTCCAACCCAAACCATTCCAGGATTCTGTGATCCTTCCTGGTGGATGTGGAGGGCTCTGGGGCAGGTGCCTGTGCTGGTGGCAGGGAGGACCCGCTCTGTCACACAGGGTGACACGGCTGGGTAATTTCTCTGGTAATTAATGCCTCATTAAATTGCACGAGGGAACAATCAGGGCAGTGGATTTTCCTGGCACAATGGCTGGGCTCTCCGAGGTTTTCTGCCTTTCTTTTTAAAAGGAAACAGTCTTTTTCTGGCCTTAACTGCTCGAGCTCTGGAGGCAGAGGAGGAGGGAGCCCTTTGTGGGCATCACCAGCCCTGGCTATTGCTTGGGCATCACCCCTGTGATGGCATTTTCCTCTTTGCAATCCCACGTGGTGGGTCAGCACCTCCAGGACATGAAACCAGCCCTGTCCCAAAATGTGTGTAGGGGATCCTGGAGTGTCCTGGGAAAGGAGGGATTTCTGGACTGGGAAGGGGGTTGTGGGGGACCTCCAAGGGGGACCAGCAGCCTGCAGGTGCCCTCTGGACTGTGTCAGGGAATCCCTTCCCAGGGACAGAGTCTGGAGGGGACAAAGAGGACACTGAGACAAGGTGAGCAGAAAGGAGAGACTGGGGCACGGGCACTCCTAGGAAGGATTTTGAAGATGAGGAGGTGACCAGTGGGGTGTGAAAAGGTTGTGTCCCTGCCTGGTAGGAGGGGAAGGAGAGAAGTGGTTGTTGCTGGGAAGCCCCTGAGCGTTTCTGGCCAGGTTTTGGGGCTTGTTCCTGCTCGCTGTGGCATCAGGTCGGAGCAGCTGTGCCTTGAGCTGTGGTTGTGTCCCTCTCTCCCCAGGAGCCTGATGCCACGGACTCTGGAGGGGCAGATCACCATGGAGAAGACCCCCAGCTACTTTGTCACCAAGGAAGCCCCTCGGCGCATCTACAACATGTCCCGGGACACGAAGCTGATCGTGGTGGTGCGGAACCCGGTCACCAGGGCCATCTCGGACTACACACAGACCCTCTCCAAGAACCCCTCCATCCCCAGCTTCCAGGCCCTGGCCTTCAAGAACGTCAGCACGGGACTGATCGACACGAGCTGGAGCGCCGTGAGGATCGGCATCTACGCCAAGCACCTGGACAACTGGCTGCAGTACTTCCCCCTCTCCAAATTCCTCTTCGTCAGCGGGGAGAGGCTCGTCAGCGACCCGGCCGGGGAGATGGGCCGTGTCCAGGACTTCCTGGGTCTCCAGAGGGTGGTGACGGACAAACATTTCTACTTCAATGAGACCAAGGGCTTCCCCTGCCTGAAGAAGCCGGAGGGCAGCAAACCCCGCTGCCTGGGCAAGTCCAAGGGGCGGCCGCACCCCAGGATCGACGGGCAGGTGGTGCAGCGCCTGCGGGAGTTCTACAGACCCTTCAACATGAAGTTCTATCAGATGACAGGGCAGGACTTCGGGTGGGACTGAGCCATCCACGGGGCACACCACCAGACTGGGACCTGCTCTGCCCGGCAGTGTTTGGAGCCAGGACTGTGGTCCAGGGATGCTCGTGGCTGTTGGGGTTCAGGGATGGTCATGGTCATAGTGGTCCAGGGATGCTCGTGGCTGCCATGATCCACGGATGCTCGTGGTCATTGTCCAGGGATGCTCATGGTCATTGTGGTCCAGGGATGCTCGTGGCCACCCCACCAGCAACCTCCTCCCTTCGTTCTAATTTATATTGGACCTTTTCTGGCAAGAAATGGACTTTTCTGGAGTAGAGAGAAATATTTAAGAAATAAAACCACAGATGAGCCCTCTCCCCTCCCTGACCAGATTAAATATTCTTCCATATACATCTTGCTAATCTGTATTAACTGGGACCTTTCTGGGTGGTGAGTGGGACATGTGGGGATGGGGATGTTTGTGTGGGGATGATGGATCCACCATCCATAATAAAACCTTGGGAAACCAGTTGGCCTCTGGGGTGGGTGACCAGTGGGATTTTGCTAAACCAGGTTCCAGTGCTGACACAGGCAGCAGACCCCGAGCATGGGAGGGTGTTTTGTAGATGAAAAATAGTCTGTAGGAATTTCCTAGTTAAGAAAAAAATTAACAGCAGTAGTTTTGAATAAATGCCAGGTCTGGGGTTAGGGAGAGGGAGTATCTCATCCCTTGCTATGTTCCTTGAGTAACCCAGCTGATAGAGGAGGGTGTTTCTAACCCTTGGGATGAAAATTTCTGCTTCTCCACAATTCACCCAAGCAGAGCAGACAAAATCCCCAAACTCTGCCCTTTCAGTTCAATAATCCTAATAGATTTCCAAATCTGCAGCCATGAAGGGTCATCACAGGAGGCTGCAGAAATTAGTTTAATCTGTACTAACTAGTTTTCCCTTAATTAAAGATGGGGAAAACATTTCATTAACCTCTAATATCTTATTAGTGACTTGTATTTGTCTCTTTAATGAGCTAATTATGTGTTTTGAAGGGCCCTCAGGCCCTGCATTGTTTGCAAATATGCTTTGGCTGTGGTTTCTTCCATCGTGCAGCATCCCAAAGCTGCTCCCCAAAGCTGCCCATCCTGCCAAGGTGCCTCCCCTCCTTGCTGCTGCTGCTCCCTGGGGTGATAGAGGCAGCAGGTCCCGCTTCTCCTGGGATGTACAACCATCCCCATCCTCTTTCCCCCCAGCTCTGGGTCGGGCACTTTCTGTCCCGATGCTCCGGGCTGGAGAGGAGGTTGAACATGTTCCCCTTCAGCCCCAAGACAAGTGATGTGCAGGGACGGGCTTCACGTGATGTCGGAGTTAAATGCAAACAGCTGCCTGTTTGTGGGGAACCGGCATCGTGGTGACAGTCCCTGCAGGTGTCAGGGACACCGGGTGGCACCAGTGCTGTGCCAGAGCCTGGCGGTGTGTACTGACCCGTGCAAACTGGGATGTCGTCAAAGAATCGTGACAAGAGATGAAACCAAGACTGGTTTTCTGCTGCTCGAAATCCCAGAGCCCTCTGAGCGATTGCTGGGATGGGCTCAGCACCCCATACCCGGTGCGGGGTCCCCCCTTCGTGTCCCCCGTCCCACCGGGGTGGGATGGGCTCAGCACCCCATACCCACTGCGGGGTGCCCTGTTCGTGTCCCCCAGCCCCTCGGTGCCCCGGCTCCCGTCCCATCGGGGTGGGATGGGCTCAGCACCCCATACCCGATGCGGGGTGCCCTGTCCCGTGTCCCATCGGGGTGGGATGGGCTCAGCACCCCATACCCGATGCGGGGTGCCCCATTCGTGTCCCTCAGCCCCTCGGTGCCCCGGCTCCCGTCCCACCGGGGTGGGATGGGCTCAGCACCCCATACCCACTGCGGGGTGCCCTGTCCCCTGTCCCACCGAGGTGGGATGGGCTCAGCACCCCATACCCACTGCAGGGTCCCCCGTCCGTGTCCCCCAGCCCCGCGGTGCCCTGTCCCCCGTCCCACTGGGGTGGAATGGG
>JAWWEW010000033.1:14717306-14747227 GCA_035583185.1 Anabacerthia variegaticeps | reverse complement strand
CCCCAGCCCCTCGGTGCCCTGTCCCCCGTCACACCGGGGTGGGATGGGCTCAGCACCCCATACCCGATGCGGGGTCCCCCGTCCGTGTCCCCCAGCCCCTCAGTGCCCCGGTCCCCGTCCCACCGGGGTGGGATGGGCTCAGCACCCCATACCCGGTGCGGGGTGCCCCGTCCGTGTCCCCCAGCCCCTCGGTGCCCTGTCCCCCGTCCCACCGGGGTGGGATGTCGGAGCGGCTGGAGCCCCTTGTCAGCCGCGCTGGCAGCTCCGCATGATGGACTGCGCTCTGCTTGTTTAGGTTTTGTTTCCAGCCACGACATTCGACCAAATTATTCTCCACGAAGGGCTTTAAAGTTTCCCAAGTGCTTGTGAAAGCCTGGAAACGCTGATAGTGATCCTATTTCTCAGCTCAGTGAGTGCATTCAGCCCCAGCCATATTGATATGCAAAACGTTAAGGGTCCCGGCTCGAAAGATGGTTTCTGTCTGCCCTGTGAAAGGGAGCCATACTTTTTTAAAGCCCGGCCCTTTCTAAAGCCGCACAATACCATATAGACTATGCCATTTAAAGCATCTGAAGCGACCCAAAATGTATTGAAAGCTTGCTTTGCAGACTCATTAAGACTACTCAATAGGTTCTGGCAAATACCGTGCCAGGGCTGACCGCACGGATTAAGACTTTTGAAGTGTTACACAAACCCCCTGCTTAAACTAATTGCTGCCCCGCAGCTCATGAGGTCAAGTATTTGTATTCATTGCCTCCGAGAGGAGCCACTTATGGGTCTGTCCAGGTGAAGTCTGCACTTCATTAGAACAAGACAATAAAAGCAGCTTTGGTAGGAAGGGGATGGAACCTCTGGGCTGGAAGAGCCAAGCACAGGCTTGTGTCCCACCTCAGGTTTGCGACGTTTCTGTTGCTTTCAGGAGCTCCAGCGGAGCGATGCTTCCAGCAAAGTGGTTCAGTGTAGGATGGTGACAGCACCCATGTCCCACTCGTGCTGTCCTTGGTATGGATCCACCCAGTGCCATGGGAATTTCGAGGAATCAGTGTTCTCCACCATGATATTTCATTCCCCAGGGTCACGGAATCCCGAAATGGTTTGAGTTGGGAGGGACCTTAAAGCTCATCCAGTCTCATCCCCTGCCAGGGGCAGGAACACCTTCCACTAGCCCAGGTTGCTCCAAGCCCTGTCCAGCCTGTCCTTGGACACTTCCAGGGATCCAGGGGCAGCCACAGCTTCTCTGGGCACCCTGTGCCAGGGCCTGCCCACCCTCCCAGGGGAGAATTTATCTGCTGGGTCAGGTGGGTTCCCTTCACCAACCCAGCAGGGACCCCATGACATGCTAGTGTCTCTCTGTTGTGGGTTCTTTGGTGAAGCTCCTTGGAAGCCCTTTCCCTGATAACAGGCCATGGGCATTAAGGGAATTACAAGCTGAAACCCTGCCGTGATCCTGCTGGGAAGCAGCACAACCAGGATCCCCTGGTCAGGGTGATGGAGCTCTGACCCCTCACCCCTGTGGTCCCTGTGCAGGAGGTGATGTGGGGTCAGGAATTGCTCTGACACACCCCAGAAAGCTCCCACAGGGGCTCAGGGACAGGTGTCTCTGCTGGATCTTTCTGCTCAAAACCTCTGGAAATAAAGTTGTAACACAGTGATGCTGAGCTGTGCTGATGTTTTCCGGGACAGAAGAGAGTCTGTGTCCCCACATCTGTTTGCTCAGGGATGATGGCAAGACCCCCTGTGCTCATGGAGCTGGAAAAATGCCTCTGGAGTGCCAGGTTAAATGGGGGAAGTGTCAGAGCAAGAGGGTGATGGAGATCCAGCTTTGCAGCCAAGTATGAAACGACGTTTTCATCCCTGTCTGAGTTAACCAAAGTTTCCATTTCTAACCCCGTTTTTGTTTTGAAAACCCAGCTATCCAAAGCACTGTGGTTGCTGTGCTCTGGGCCTCCCCCTCCATTCCAACTGCTCCATAAGCCAGGAAGAACAGGGCTGAAAGAGCTTTCCAAAATTCTTATTTACTCCTTTTTCTTTTGTACCAAATTTAGGAGGACAGAAGGGAAAGAACAAAAATAGGCAGGGGAAAAAAAAAAAGGCATCTCCACAAGGAAGAAGTTAAAACTTCCCTGCTTTTGCGTGGGTCTGGAGATGAGGAGCAGCAGGGCTGATTTGTAATTACACATTTCATCTTGATGTGTTCTGGGAATGTTTATAACCTGCAACAGGGAAGTTGCTTTTCCCTGAAAATGCCAATCTGTCCCCATTCCCATCCCCTGCTGTCTGTGTGGCTGCATCTGTCCCAGCCCACAGTCTTCAGGTGAGGCTTGTGCTGCTGAGGGTGGGGGGGAGAATGGGCACCTGGGGGCTATAAAAGCTGGGAGAGAGGGAGGTGGGTCCTGGAGTGATCCTGAAGCTCTGGGGGATGCAGGGGCTGTCCTGGCTCAGGGAGCAGAAGCTGGCACTGGCTGGTAAGGAGGTGTCACTTCCAGGGGTGCAGGGCATCTTTCCTGCTGTTTTGGGGGATTGCAGAGCCGATGTGGTGTTTGGGATGGAGCAGTGTGGTTGTGTGCAGCTGTCATGAGAGAATGCCAAATTTTTTCCCTTGATTAAAAACAGTAACATGTTGTTTTGTTTAATTAATTTATATCATTAGGAACAGTAAATTGATGCCTTTCTGGCAAGATGCCCCAGGCCCTAATCTTACCCCCATTTGGTATGGGGTAGAGGGAGATATGTGGGATGTGGCACTGCCGCTGCTGCTCCTTCACCAGGGGATGTGAACACACGGAGTGGGCAGCAGGAGGGGGATGGCTGGAGCCTTTGGGGCTGGCTCCTGGTGTGGCACTGGGTGATATGTGAGGGACAGTGTCAGAGGGGAGAAATAGTGCTGGAGGGGCTGACCCAGCCCCATTTCTCCCATTTCCTGTGGCCAGTGAGTGGTGGTGCAGATGATTAAGCCAATGCTCCTGCTGCCAGGCTGGCTCAGCTCTGCCAACTCTGTCCCATCCACGCAGGCAGCTGCTGCTCCAGCCACGCTTGAAAGGCAACTGGGAGGGACTTTTCTCCCTTTTTTTCACTTTGCTGTGAGTTCAAACTTCCATTTGACGGGCAGGGGTTGATTGCTGGAGGACACCCCCAGCATGCTGCCGGCAGATGCCAGCGGGAAAGAAAGTGTGAGGGATGGAGGGCAGCGGGGGAGAGGCCGGGAAACTGGGAAAGGCTTCTGGTGGGGATGGGAAAGGGGCTTGAGCAACAGCCAGCCTTTAATTAAGGGTCTTTAAAGAGCTTTCCCAGCTGGTTAACATTGCTTTGCCATATTGGAGTGGTTTAAAGCAATGCTCCTCGGGAATGACTCCCTTCCTGCCAGCCCTGTGCGTGGGGAACGGGTCCCCCACCCCTCTGAAAGATGGGGCAGAGAAAAACAAGGTGGAGAGGACAGGGGATCCGACAGAAAAGTTCATTCCTCTGTCCTGGCTGTAACACCCAAATGTCTTTAATGCAGCACCCAGAGCAGCTGGTGGGGGAAATGCACTGGTGGCATCACCGGGTACTGGAGGGGACAGCATGGTCTCACATCTGAACACTGGATTGGGAGTGCGTGGTCCAGCTTGGGGGTGGATATCAATGCCTGGAATCAGCCCTGAGGCTGTGGCTGGGTCATAGGGAGGTCTGGAGACAAATATGGGAGGTGGGAGCTCCTGTCTGGCAGCTGTGGGGCCCTGGGACAGAGATGGGGGTGCCATGGGGCACCCAGGTAGCCACTGGAGCTGATGGAGCTGCCCTGGTTCTCCTAGTGCAGTAAACCTTCAGAGTGACAGCACTTCCCACCTGCCAGCTGGGGACAGACTGCTTTGCATATAAACCTGCACAGAGGTTTTAATGCTGAAGCTACTCAGGGACTTGTTCTGTCTTTTTAAGCTTTATCTGCTCACCCAAATCCTCCTGGAACCTTTCCTTCCTCCATCTCACACAGCAGGGCCAGAAGTGCCTTGTACAAAATGCTCTTGGAGGTAAGAGCAGAGCTGCCCACTGGCTGTGGGGTCCTGTCCCTGTCTCACTGGGAGATTTGTTGGTGCCTGGAACCTCCTGCTGAGGTGTCTCAGGCACCAACTTTGTTTGTAGAGGAGAAGGTCACATAAACCTGGCTGAGAGTGTTTTGCTCTGAGGGGAAAATCTCCCTTTTCCAGAAAAGCATCCAGTGACCACCAGAGCAGACACCACCGTTGCAGTCTGCTCTCCTGGTCCCTTCCAAGTTGGGGCTGGGTGATGCATGGCTGAGCACCATCCTCCTCCTCTTCTTCCTCTGTGTGCTCCAGCCTCACCACAGCACTCCCAGCGTGAGGTTCCCCACTGTCAGCTCCAATGACATGGTTAGTGCTGGGGCTCCCTCTGCTTCTACAGTGCTCTTTTATCTCTGGAAAAAATCATAATAAAAGCCAAAAGGCAACTTTAATAGTAGAATATTAGAGGGCTGGGAGAGAAAGGCTCCTGCCTGGGGCTGTGGCACAGCTGGGGGCCCAAGCACGGATCCATGGCTGCCACTTAGGGATAAATGGGGGGAAAAACCCCTAAAATCAACGTTTGCTGGGCTTGGTTGATGTGTGCTGATGTGCTGTGCTCAGGCAGGGAGGACACCCTGACCCCAAGGCTGGCACAACAGAGATTCCTATTTCCTTTAGGGCTGGTATTGGGGTTATTTAGACCTGAGTAAAGCCCTGTACCTGCCTGTGCAGGATGTGATCCTGGTGTAGCCTGCCCAGGGACCAGCACCCTTTGGCACGTGGGATGGGGCACAACCAGGCAGCAAAACACAGGCACAGGCTGAGGCACTGCCTGTAACCGGCAGAAAATGTTCCAAGTCCGGAGAGGCTTCGCAATAATTTCCACATTCCGTAATTTTTCTCAAGGGGGGAAGAGAGGCAAGCCTGGAATAATTACCCATACAAGCAGTCATTGAAATGTTCTTTGCTGCGAGTACTGATCACTTACTGTATTTAACAAGACAATTTTGGCTCTCGGTGCATGAAAGCAAGCAATGATTAAAGCTCTTGTTTTCAGGATCCATGAGCCAAAGCACAAAAGTCTGTTGCTAGATCCAAGTCTGGGCTTGGCAACCAGCTCCTATGCAGGGAGTGAGCCAAGGTGAAGTTGCTCCACTCGGTATCTGTGGGGCTTGGGGTGCTGGTCCCCCCACCTTGCTGATTCCAGGTATTGGGAGGGCATCTGTGGCAGCACAGACTTGTGCCTTCAGCCCTGGCAGTGAGTTGGGATGTTTTGCAGGAGGTGGAAGGTGCTGCAGCTCCTTGGAGGCTGGGAAAGGTTCCTTGATGCTGGGAAGGAGCAGGTGCTGAGCTGGAGGGCAGCTTGGGAGATGGGGCCAGTGGGTGTCTGCTGCCTTCTCCCTCTGTGCCTGTGGAGCAAGAGGATATTTGGGGGGACCCTGGGGAGGCAAAAGGCTGCAGTAGTGCAAAGCTGGGGGCTTGGCTGGAGGCAGAGATATCTGACACCTTCTGCTACCTGGATTTGGGGATCCCAGGCTTCCAGGATATCTCAGACTCTGGGGCAGTGACCAGCTAAACTGAAGGAGCTGTCCCCTGGTGAGCTGCCCTCGGAATATCGTGGTTGCCCAAGGGTAGAACTTAGCAGGGCTGCTGAAAGCACCCTTTGTGCTGTGCTGGCACCACCCTGCTTGGAAATGCTGCCCCAAGATGAACTGGGATCAGCAGGGCTGGAGCTCCCAGCATCACTAGGAGTGGTACTGCAGCACCCCCATCACTGCTGTTATGCATCAGTGAGGGTCCCTGATCAGGGACCTTCTCCCAGACTGGTTTCCTGGCAGGGGCATGAGTTTGATGAAAGATTATCTTCTCTGGGCAGCGATGTTTTGGCAGCAAAGCCAAGGGGGGGTTGCCTGTGCGTTTCCCTTGGGACAGTCCTGCATATACTCTGTGGTGCTGAGGTCTCTCCTAAACCAGGCACAGCATCCTTCAGGGATGATGGCCCTGAGAAACCCAGAGGAGTGTCTGAGGCAGCACAGCCCCTTCTGAGGGTCTTTATTTTACCCCAAGGCCCTTCAGGCTGCTGATGCCAGTGGTGCAGTATCTTGGTGTGAGTGTCCCATGGTGGAGTCAGTGTTGCTGTCACATCATGCTCTGCCCTGGGCTGCTGGGAGAGCTGGTGTCAGTGGGATGAGCCCTGCCTGGTGTGGACAGCTCCAGCAATGCTGGTGGTAGAGGGCATGAATTTGAGCAGAGATTGGCTTCTTGCTGGCATAAATCAACCTTGTTTGGTTCAGCACAGCTGTGTGATTGAGATCAGGTCAAGATGTGGTTCAGATCTTCCTACCCTGCTTGTTAAGCTCCCGTCCTTGAGGATGGTGTCTGTTCACCCCTGAGCGAAGATAAATGAGTCCCAGTGTAGCAGCCTTAAATCTATCCAGCCTTGTGCTTGGCTTTCCCAGGTCTCTATTTGCTGCAGGACAGGGAGGGCTTCCAGGGAAATACCAGTTCTGTATGGACAGCATCATATAGAGTCCCCCGTGTCCTTTTCCTTGGAAAAAATGCAAGAATTCAGGCATTGAATAAATTCCACAGACGTTACCTATGCTAATTGAGTAACTGCTTATACAGGGCTGTTAGCCTTGCTGTCCTCTTGTCCTCAGTCTTGTCCTCAACCGTGGTCAAATCAAACCAAAAAGAGTCCTTGCAGAGAGCTTTTGTTTCAGGCAGTGGCCTCCTGGCTGTCCTGGAGTGTGGTGTTGTGGGGATCCAGTTCCCAGTGTGGCTGTGCTCCTTGGGTGCAGGTGAACAGTTGCTTTTTGGCTGTCACTGCCCTTCAAGCATCAACTGGGAGCATCCCATGTCCCCAGGGATGTCCCTGCAGCACTGGCTGCCCTGGCTGGGCACCTTGTGCCAGCTCAGGGCACAGCTGCCACCAGGACCCACCTGGGAGCTGCATTGGCTCTCTTGGCTTCATTTTAGATGGAAAAGAGCATTTCAGGAGTGACTCTGTCAGCTCTGTGCGGTCCTGGCAGCCCTGGGAGGGCACTGGCAGATGGGCAGCCTTCAGCCCTGTCCCCTGCTGTCTCAGAGGAGTCGTGCTTGTTGGAATTATTTACTGCACTGATCGATAAGCGCTATGGGCAGCGGGCTGTATTTCATGAACGCAACGTTACACACGTGCCTACTGCTATATTTCAAAAGCATAAATAACCCTGGGACATGAGCAGAAACTAAACCCAAACAGATGTAACTTAGAACAACTTACACCCAGAATTTTTCAATGCAGGGAGGAAGGAAACAACACTCCTGGGCTGTGCCCTGAGCTTAATCAAGCCTTGCTCCTGCCTTTCCCAGGTGCCAGGTTGGCTGCCTGTGGCTCTGGCTTTGCTCCTGCCTCCAGCTGAGGTGATATGGGCTGTGTCCCACCAGCACAGGCAAACCACCTGCTTTCTCCCATCCCCTCACATGTGGGGACACTGCCCCAGGCTGGCATGTGCAGATCAAGAGCCCCCCTGGCACATCCCGCCTGCCGTGGGCCAGTCCTGGTGCTGCCACTCTGGGGTTTATTTACCTAGCAAGCAAATCATCCGGCAGCATGTGCTGCAGTCTCCAGGTTGTTTGTTTTCCTTCAAAATGCAATATAGATCTAATGATATGAAAACAAACTATCATAAAGAGCAGGGTTATTCGGTGCAGGCAGTGAGGGCTCTGTCCCCTTCTCTCTGGTAGCATTTAAGCCTTTCCCCGCATCGGTGACGCAGCCGTTCCTCATAAATCAGCGGAGGTAGGAGCACATTTGCTCCCCCGGCTTTGAAGAGGCGTCAGATCTCCGAACAGAGGCTTCTTGCTGGGTGATCCTCCAGGGCTGGTTCTCATTTCCTTGTAGGAGGTGGGTCTGGAGCCCATTTTGTGCATTTGGGAAGGCTTGTGGGGGGAAGGGGGAGGAAAATGAATGACTTTGCTGCGTTGGGGGAAAAAAGAAGCCTTGACACCACAAGCACTGTGCACCATGACCATCCCACTGGCACAGTTACTTCCCAGGAAGGCACAGATATTGATTTGGCAGGAACTGCATGTGCCATGGCAAGGCTGGGACTGCAGGAGCCTGAAAAGCTCCATAAGCCTAAACTGGGCTCCCTGTGAGCCTGGGATTGAGTCTGGTCCTGCTTAGGTTAAGCCTGTGTCTCTTCAGGTGCTGCTGTGCCTTTCGCCCCTCTGGTGTCACTGCTGGCATTGCCACATGCCCAGACTGTGCAGAGGTTGTTGCCACCTCAGGGCTGTGCTGGTCATGGTGGGAGCAGCTGGTGGTGATGAGGGATGGGATCAACTCCCCATCAACTCCTGCCCATCCCTGGGCAGATACACCTTCTAAGTGCTCGGCTTGGCTGCCCTGGTTATACAGGCAGCGAGAAACTCCCGGGGAAGAACTTTCAGGAATTTATCTGGCAGTTCTTTAGAGGTAATTGTAACGTGAAGGTTGAGCTGGAACATTTCTGCTGTGCTGGGCCATTTCCACGGCGGAGCTGGCAGCAGGAGAGCTGCTGAGTGAGGAGCCGGCGCTGCCATATGGAGCTGTGCTCTGGCTGCTCGCTCAGAAAAATCCTGCGGGGCCAGGGCTTGGCAGCCCCGCTCGCAGAGCCCGGGTGTGAATAAATGTTGCTCGGTGCTCCAGGATCCGGCCCGCGCTCACAGAGCTGCTCTTGGCCTGGCAAAGCACTCGCACATGTGCTCAGGGAGAAGCACACGAGCCCGGCCGGTGACTCCCGGGGAGAAGTGCTGTGCTTAAACACGCTCTTTGCTGGAGCTGTGCTTTCATCTGGCTTGACTCCTGTGCCTCGAGTCCCCCTTGGCTTTCCCAGTGCAGGCAGCCTCTGTGTTGGCAAAGCCTGTGCTCTTTTCGTGTCTCAGCTGAGTCTGGCTTAGTCAGGAGCCTTCAAAAGGGGAATTGAGGATTTGCTGCACAAGGTGGCAATGGGGAGGCTTTAGCAGGATAGCATGTCTTATTTCTAGTGTTAAGAGCAGGAAAGGAGGAGGAACAAACTCACTGAATTTGGATGACTGGGTGTTTAAGAATGATAAAGCTAAAAATCTCAACCAAAGACTACTTTGTGTCATGAATAAATAGTTCTTGGGAGTTTGTAGCCATGAGTTCCTCCAAGGCCAGGTTGGATGGGGCTTGGAGCAACCTGGGCTAGTGGAAAGTGTCTCTGCCCATGGTGAGGGGTGGAACTGGATGGTCTGTAAGGTCCCTTCCAACCCAAACTCTTCCATGATTTATCCATGGGATACCAGATCATGGTCTGGAAAGGTTTCCATCTGCTCCTGCCCTCAATCTGTAATGGAACCTGCCTGGCTGCAGTGGAGCTCCAGCAGGGACATATTTGGCCTCCAGCACTTGCACATGCAAATGTCCATTTCCCCTTTTATTTCATAACTTGATAGCTCAGTGCCTTAGTGAGCCCCATGGATCGGGACAGCAGTCACACGGATGAGCTCCAGAAAGGAAATGCTAATGTGGAGCAAGACAAGAACAAATTCAAAAGAATAGAAGAAACCCTTGTTAGATAGGAAGCACATTGCCAAGCCAGCAGGTCTGGATTTAGTTAGAAGTGTACAGTGTGCAGAAGTCTGTAATGTTTTATTCCAGGGATATGTATTTCCGGGACAAGTTGTTAGATTGACCTCTAGTGTTCATTTTCTTAGGGGAAATCTCATGACTGAGTCCTGTTTTGCTCAGGTCTCGTACCTTTGCACTTTGAACAGGCTTTGGGGGGAGGTTTTGTTTTCCTAATGGATAGGAGCTCCAAAAGTCATTGTGGGCCTGCAGTGCTCTCCAACGAGCCGCCTGACGGGCGGCCAGGCAGGTTCTGGCAATGCTGACACGACTGCCTGGGAAGGGGCTGGATGTGCTCCTGGCTCTGGAGCCAGTGGGAGCATTGCCACGGCCATGCCGGGCCGAGCGTCAACCAGCACATCAAAGGTGTGTTTGTGCTGGAACGTGTAGCTTGGACAGCCTGTTTGGATGGCAGTGGTGCTCAGTTCACTGAATTCTGCGGTGGGGGAATAATGTGATTTACTCCAAGATCCCAGTTTTCTTTTACAGCCATCCCCATGTGTCCTTGGGAATTATATCCCCAGTTTTCCCCCTTATGAACTGCTCATGCGGGGGTCAAGTTTTAAACGTGGTTGGAAACTGGAGCAACTGAAGGTTAGAATGGCTTTTCCCAGTTTAGTCACTGGAAGACTCTTATCCTGTGTGTCCTAATTGGTACTGCTGAGCATCACATGTCTCAATCTGAAATCCAGATATAATTTGGGTTTGGTTTCATTGATTTGAATAGCTGGAAATGTCTGAATGGCAGCCAACAATGCTAAGTATCTTCTTTTTTCCCCCCTCAATGCATTCTTCTTCTGTGTCAGGGAGCTGTCACTAGAACTATTTTTAATTGTTGTATGTTTTAAGTCATGATGTTTTATTGGAAAGTACTCCTCACTTGTTTGCTCAGAGAGTGAGGAGGAAATTCTGGCCTTGGGGAAAGTGATGAAAATCCAAGTAATTTCACTGATCTCACTTAAATTATTTTGGAATTATGTGCAGGAAAAGTTACTCTCTTTAGCCTGAAGGCTCCACAAAGAAGCACTTTCAACTTCCATAGTTTCAGGCAAGTTAAACAGCACACTGAGGTCAAAAAAGGCAAGAGAATTGAAGAAAAAAAGCCGTGTGTCAATGTTTTCAGGGAGTGAATTCCTATATGGGCATCTTTTTCTGCCTTTTTGCTATAAACATTACACAGAGGGTTAGTTCTGGGATGTATTTATTTGCTGTCTTTGCTAAAATATGCCAACTGCTCAGTGATGATCCTGAAGGTCTTAGATTTCAATTGTGGTGTTTATTTTTTGCTGTAATTCTGCAACGACCACCTGAGGGGGGCTGATTTTGGTAGAGAGGCTCCTGTTCCTCTCCAGGTTGTGCCTGCATTGCGTGATGTTCCTCATCCACCATTGCATGACTGTTGCAGAAGGGATTAATTAGGGATGAAATAGTGAAGAATGGAGCTTGCTGAGGAACAAGCACCCAGACCCTGCCTTGGAGGGCGAGGACACTGCTTCCCCAGGCAGGAATACTGTGCTTGCTGCACTCCAGCCCTGTGGGTGCCATTCCCTCCCTGCCCGTGGGGAAGGCCAGCTCTGGTTTTAAGCAGTTTCGTGTGAATTCATCAGAGAGAACAGGGAGACTTTGTTGTCTTGAGAGCAGCTGTTGTTTCAAAACACTGTCCTTCCTGGGCAGCTGGAAAGAGCAGGGCTTACATGACCCACATAGATTTACACCTTAAAAAAAAAAGCCTTTGCTTGGTCTTTGCCAGCAGTGGGGCTTTTCTTGTGCAGAGAGAGCCCTTGGTACGTGGTCCTGTGTGCTTGCAGGGTCTGAGCTCTCTGCAGGCTCATGTGGATGCACCAGCCCCAGGTCTTGGCACCCTTCCTGACCCAAAGAAGCCAGAATAAGGCCAAATTAGGTGGAAACCAGTCACAGTTCATGTTAATTTTCAAATAAGGTTCTGGTTTGTGTTTTCCCATGCTGCAGGAGGTCATGGAGCTGCTCAGAGTGAGGAAACCCCACTGGAACAGCACTGGGATGACTCCAGTGCTGGGGACCAGGATAGGGGGAAGTGAGAGCTGAACAAAGACTCGCTGCAGGGATGGCAAGAAATTTAGATTAAATATCCCTGACCACACTGAGCACCTGTTGGTGACATCAGCACCTGCACTGCTGCTCCTAAAGATGTCCATCATTACTCCATCAGCACTCCCCAGGCTCAGCCAGTTCAGGTATCAGCCAAAGCCACTGAACACTGAGTACCTTTAATAATTTGCTGCTTTTAATGCATTCAGTCAGGCCAATTACATAAAATTACAGGTCTGCCCTTTCCATTTTACCAATTCTCTAGGTCCTAAGAATGTATAAATATTCAATGAGCCCTCTCAGTAAACGCTGCGGGCAGCAGAAAACGCGCAGAGCAAATATTTTTATATTGCTCTGATTTTGAAGGTCCTTTGGAAAATGATTTCTGAAATGTCCCTGCTAGTGCTGGACTCTCTTCCCCTGAATGCAAACAGCGATGGCCACGTAACAAATCGCTAAAGTGAATTACAAAATGGCATTTGACCATGCCAATGAGTGTAATTTAAATAAATCTATTCATGAAGGCCTAATTAGCAGGGACTGGGCAATTTGCAGCAGTGTATGGGAAGTCTCTGCCAATCACAGATTGAATCCGACAGAGGGCTAAGTGCTGCTGAAGTGCTGGAGAGTTAAAATCACTTGGAGCTTTCAGGGATCAAGCACTAGATCAGAAAAATACTGATTTAATACTGTTGCTCTCCCATGGGGGATGGTGCTGGAGAGGGGAGCAGGTCCTGTGTGGTACATGGACCTCAGGAAACTGCTTCTGGCCTTTCTCTTGCCTCTGTTTTTCCAGTTGTCAAAAGGAGATAACAATGCTGATTTCTTTTAGAGACCACTTTGAGGTCAGTCGAGGAGGAAAACTTGAGTAAAGCTGAGTACAAGTTGACTAACATCTGTTTTTGCAGGCACTCTTCAGTGTTTGTCTTCACTGTTTGTATTAAAAATTCCTAATGGGCAGAATCAGTTGACATTGTAAATCAGTGGGATAAAGTCAGGTCACACATTTGTTTGTTGTAAGCACCACAAGAGATGTTATTTTTTTACAGTAACCCAGCGGAGTCCAAATCTCTGACCATCCCCTGAAGTGCCATGTATGAATGGCAGAATTCACAGTGACACCTGAGACAGGTACGTCCATCAAAGGAGTTCTTGGCTCAGTGTCTGCAAGGTGGAAATTGAGCATCTGATCACATCTCAGAGGGAAAGAACTCGGGTCTCACATCCACTGCCTTTGTGCATCCTGTCACGATGGCCCTGATAAGGTCTCCCCGGCAGGAGCTATCATGGGAAAGTAAAAAGCAGCTTTTTCTTCAAAATGTACATTGAAAATAGGAGTGGAGCTACACCACAAAGCAGACCCCCTGGATCATTAGCTGTTTAGCAAGGCTGTGGGGACACACAACAGGATTCTTGTTCTGGTGGCTTTGAAATGGAACAAAGCCCATGGCCCCAGATGGGGCACTGCAGCGTCGGGTTTCACCTGCCCTTTGTGCCTGGGGGAGAAAAGCAGCTCAACCTGGACAAAACCTAATGGAAGTGGTGACCATGCTGGCAGCACGAGATCCCAGCTCGGTGTTGCAAGGCCCCGCTGGAGCAGGTGCTTGTGTCCCACCAAAACCTTGCTGAGATGCTGGACAAGCTCCGAAGCCTGCAAGCCCGTGGGCTGTGATCCTGATTTATCACCTGCAGCAGCAGTGGATGCCCCACAGGCTTCATTTCAGGTTTGTTTTCCTGGTTTACTGGGCAATCATGGCCATAAGAACGAGTCTTGTACCTTTGCCAGCTTTTTGCAGCCAGTGTACACATTCTCAATCCTGTTCAATTAGGATCCCATCACCGTGGTCATTATCTTCTGCTTGTCCATTGGATTGAGATAACTAAAACAACACAACTAACAGAAAATACCACGTTCTGTTTACTGCAGACTTCAAACTTGTGGAGCAAAGTTAAATTCACAGATCATAGAGTATAAAAAGTCACTTAAAAATCCCTTCCTTCAGCCAGGCTGTCAGTTCCTTGACATGCTGTTTGTCACCAGCACGGGATAATTGTCATGGACTTTAGAGGCACAATAAATATGAGAGTGCAGGTGGTGTCCCTTTTCAGCTGTTTAATTGAAGAAATGAAAGATCCCATAATACAGTCAAAACAGAGAATTTGTCTGGCTGCACTACAAACTTCAATAGCATGACCTTGAGGTTATAAAATTACTCATCAGGAGTGAAGTTTTCTATGATCCAGAAGTGAAGGGTATTGATTTTATAAAAAAATGATTTTATATGCAATATAAATGGTTAAAATGGCTCAATCCAGCCTCTTGCAGGGCCTGAAAACTCAAGAATTGCTGGGTGCAAATCAATACAAATAGTATCTTAAACCATGAATTTTAATTCATTTATGAAATACAGGCTGTGGGTTTTTTTCTTTAGAGCTACCAAAAGAAAAAGAAAGGAGAAAGAAAGTAGGGAATGGTTTCTCCAAAGATTTCTGGAATCCGCTTTGTCTTGCAGGTGCGCTGGGTGGAACAAACCCCATTTCAGACTCCTGGGTTTTGTTGGCTTTACATCATGGAATCACAGCAAGGTTTGGGTTGGAAGGACCTTGAAGATATCTCCTTCCACATGGTAGGGACACTTCCATAGCCCAGGGTGCTCCAAGAGAATCCAACCTGGCCTTGGACACTCCCAGGGCTGGGGCAGCCACGGCTTCTCTGGGAACCTGTCCCACTGCCCTCACAGGAGGAATTCCTTCCCTATATCCCACCTAACCCGGAGCTGGGGGGTCTGAGACCACTCGCGGTCGTGATGACTCCAGGGATGCAATCACAGCCTTTGGGAAATGTCCCCCCTCGGGACGGGATGGGATGGGAACAGTGAGGGCCGCGGAGCCCGAGACCTTTTCCCGCCATTTTGTGTCCCTCACAGACCCCTCCGGTCCCTGAGGGGGTTGAAGGGTAACCAAGGGGGTTGAGGGGTGACTGAGGGGTATGTGATGCGGTGAGGGTGAACAAAGGGTCCCTGAGGAGGCTGAGGGGTCCGAGATGGGGTGATGGGTCCATGAGGGGATTGAGGGGTCACTGAGGGGGTACGTGATGGGGTGAGGGTCAAAAAGGGGTCCCTGAGGGGGCCAAGGGATCTGTGAGGAGGGTCAGGGGGTCCATGATGAGGTGATGGGTCCATGAGGAGATTGAGCAATCTGTGAGGGGGATGAGGAGTCCGTGATGGGGTGATGGGTCCGTGAGGGGGTTGAGGGGTGATCAAGGGGGGACGTGATGGGGTGAGGGTGAATGAGGGGTCCCTGAGGAGGCTGAGAGGGTCCATGATGAGGTGATGGGTCCATGAGGAGGTTGAGGGATCTGTGAGGGCGATGAGGGGTCCATGATGGGATGAGGGGTACGTGAGGTGGTTGAGGCGTTCCTGAGGGGGTTGCAGGGTCCACGAGGAGATTGAGGGGTATGTGAAGTGGTTGAGGGGTCTGTGATGGGCTGAGGGATCCATGAGGTGGTTGAGGGGTCCATGATGGGATGAGGGTACATGAGGTGGTTGAGGGGTCTGTGATGGGCTGAGTGATCCATGAGGTTGTTAAGGGGTTCCTGAGGGGGCTGCAGGGTCCATGAGGAGATTGAGGGAGTCCCTGAGGAGGTTGAGAGGTCTGTGGTGGGGTGAGGGATCCCTGAGGAGGTTGGGGGGTCCCTGATGGGGTTGAGGGGCTCCATGAGGAGGTTGAGGGGTCTGTGATGGGGTGATGGGTATGTGAGGGAGCAGCTCCTGCGCAGCCTCCCCTGTCAGGACCTGGAGCATTTTAAATCCTGAATAACCTTTCTAATTTCCCTCCCGTCCATGTGTTCCGAAGTGCCGGCTCCTTTGACCCGATTCAGCTGGTGTGAGGTACAGCACTTAACAATATTTAACTTCTGCTGAGGTAAGAATCTTGCCGTGCCTCGGAGGGATGCTGAGGTGAATTTCCTGCAGAGGAAAATGTAAATTCTTCCATCTGAAGGGATGGGAACAGGTTTAAGGGCCCCATTGTTTAGTGGTTTCTGTAAAGCAAATTCGGACTGTCTCCGTGAGTGTGGGTTGAAATGCTCCCTTAGAGAAATCACTTTGTTCTCAGACCACTGCTTATGTTTTTGGTTTTTTTTTTTAAAATGTAGACTGTGTATTTCTTCTCTAGTTCAACAGACCTTCACCCTAATGCCTGATAAAATGGTTAGCAATTCTCACAGAAGGTGCAAAAGCCATTCAGGACTTTGCTATAAAGTTTGAACAGGCATCCTCTGAAGAATGCCAGCAGGTCTCTCCTATTAAAGGCTATTAAGATTTGAACAAGGTGATCCTTCCTTTTACAAAAAAAGTAGGCTCTGACAACTATTTGTTAGATATTGAAATGTCTCTGAGGTGCCCAAGGAATAACAAGAGGCATTCAGAGGGGCTAACAAAGCCTTCATGGCCCCACTTTGGCATCACTAGAGAGGACCTGAGTGCTCACAGGACTGGGCAGCCTGGAAAGAACTAATTTGCACAAATTTTATTTTAATAAGTTCAGAACTTTTCTACTTGAAGGAAGGAATAAACTCATGTTTTAAAGTAGTTTAATATTAAGTCCAAAACCTCAATTAAGGTGCTTTGCAGCCCAATGCTTTTCTTTCCTCACATATAAATTGCCTTTTTTATATGAGTTGCCTCATTAAACTCCATTGGACTTCCCAGAGAGGAGGGTAAATATTTTTCAGAGGCTGGTGCTAATGGAGTCATTTAATGATGAATAATAAATAAAAATCACAGGCCTTTATTTAAAAAGCATAGGTAGAGTAGTCACAGTAAAATTCATAACTTCCATCGCCAAATCCAAACAATAAAGAATTGTCTACTTCAGATGGCTTGAAATGCCTTTTATTGAAAACAGATGCTATTAGGTCAAAACATTGTGTTAAAAAATAACTTGTTATTCTCACTGTGAATGGTCTGAAGTGATTTGTTTAGATTTTAAAAAACTCTAATTTAGTTTTCTCCAGTTTCAGATAAAGAATGGCTTATTCTACTTCAGCACGGGACTTCGTTGCACTTTCAGATCTGCATCCAAACCTTGCTCGTCCTGTAAGTCTCATAGACATGGTCCTTTTGTTCTGAGATGAAACAGTATCTGACTGTATAATGTTACTGCAAAATTATGTAATTGCTGTGGATTTAGGTACTAAGAGCATTAGTGTAATTGTCAGACAGAAAGGACCTTCCCTTCTTTGTGTGCAAACCAGCAAAATGAAAATTGATGCTGTTGTTGTCCACAGTCTGCAGGTACCACAACTATAGATATTGACTGGACAATTCAGTGTCTGAGCATCAGAGGCTTCTTTGTAGCATTTTAAATGGCTGCTGAATTAGTAAAGACATTAGTAAAGGCATTACAGAGTCAGCATTATCGAGTCACAATGTATCTGTGACCCTCAGTAGTCTTCCATGACCTGCTGTAATCACAGGGCCCGATCCTGGTGTGCTCAGTCCCTCTGAGCTCATAACACAGTCCTGAGTTATTCACACAAAACTCTCAGTGAATGGTGTTTTTACCTGGATAAAAATCTCACAGTTGCCTGTCAGATAGCATTGTTTGTGTTTCTTTGGAATAAAAGGCAGATTTCATAGAATCACAGACTGGTTTTGATTGGGAAGGACCTTAAAGCTCATCTCATTCCACCCCCTGCCATGGGCAGGGCCACCTTCCACTAGCCCAGGTTGCTCCTGAAGAAATCAAGCTTTCCTGTTTCCACAGCTTTTTATTTGGGAAGGGCACAGTTTAACCTTTCTGTTTTGTTTTTTTTTTAAATTTTATTTTAAACAAATGAAAGAGAAATCACAGAAAAGGGATGATCTTGGAGAAGGAGTTTTACATCCCAATGATATTGTATACTTTTTCCACCTTCTCATAAACTCCTGTTCTCCAGCAAGCTAATTTAAGGTCATTCACAGTTACTTTCAAATAATGATCCACTAACTCAGTTAAAAGCTTTTATTTTGCAAATAAACCTCATCTTGAATATTGCAGTTAGCAACATAGAGTAATGAAAGTATTTTTGTAAAACAGCTATTCATGATAGAATGAGCAGTGTGTGTTTAGGATGCTAAAACAGCTGAATGCATGTAACTTAACGCATCAAAACGTTTACTAGTTTGTTGTTTACACTTTAATCTATTTCACTTTTTAAAATAAACACTTGCAGTGTGTCCACAGTACTGTAGCTCATGATTTGGTTGAGCAGCCTCAAGCAATGCTCTGCCAAAACAGGCAGCACGACTCGCTTCCAAAGGTCTGTGTTCTGCTCCTCCTCCCTTGGTGGAATTAGTGCTTGGGTAGTTGCACAATAAGCTGATCAAGGAAATGATCTCTGGAAGTTTTTCATCTCCCTCCCTCCAAAATAGTTTCCAGCCAGATCACTTCCGTCTGCCAGCACGCTGTGCAGGCCTGGTGTGAGAGACAGAGAGGGGAATGCATTTCCAGCAGGGACAGGCAGATTTCCTTTGGAAAGTGCAGATTTACATCAGCTTAATTCCTGTGGGGAGCCATCCTAAATGTCAGTTCTTTGCACTGCTGGTGAGGGACAGGGAATGCTGCGCTCTGATTTAATTGATATGTTTTTTGTTTTTAAGAAACAACCAAAAATAGGGAAATAAAAACCTAATCTAAATCACTACATGCTATGGACAGAAAGAATTCCACCAGAAAGACTGCAATTCTTACACTGCTGCACACAAGGTCCTGTTGCTCAGTTGATGTCACTGCAGGATAAGGCAGTTACCTTGCTCCATCTAGTGATTCCAAGTAAAGCAGGGACTGGAGACCTAATTTCTGAGGGGGTGGAACAAAATGGTCTAGAGGGTTGTCCATCCCAAACCATTCTAGGTTCCCATGATTGTATGAAGTGGAAGTGACATGGGATGCTTAATGTTCTGAAGGCACAGTCAGTCTTTCCTTCTAGTCCTTGTTCCGCTCCAATTTTCATTGCTTACCTCTTAAATCCCAAACTAGCACTGCAACACTTCTCTCATACTGAGGATTTCTTACTTTACAAAACAAACAAACCAACCACACCACACATCTATTTATTATTAATATATATCTATATATAGCTTCGTGTGTGTGTTTGCTCCCAGTAGTTTTGGTTGATAATTAAGCCCAGCGTGCTTTTACATAATAAATACAGGTTTTGCAAAGCAGAATAAGATTGATTTTGGTTCCAATCACCAAAAAACTTCCTTGCCTCAGCTGCCTTTGAGTCAGTTGAAAGATGGCAGGAAAGAGGCACCTGTAGAAATTCCCATTGCTTAGATGAGGGCAGAGCAACTGCCCTCCCCGTGGTGCACACGTGTGTCTCGTGGTGCTGACAGCCAGGAAACCTTGGATGCTTAACTGTAAAATAAATCCTGTCCAGACCTTTCATGGGGCATTTAAGGAGATCTGAGACCTGTGCAGAGAGCATGAAACAACAACATTGCTGCCTACCTGAGGAGAGATTGCTGTAGAACAGCCAAAACTGTGACTGGTGTAGGTGAACTTTTGTCCTCCCATTGTCCTTGCAAACAGAAACAGATGTATTTCTTTTAATATGTTTATTAGTCACTAGTTTTTCTTAAAGTAAACTCGTGTGCTTATGTTTTAGTCTTCAGTTCCTATGGTACTGTGGAATAAATAGATTAAAATGATTACTAGTCAGAAATATGTTTATTATCATCAGTAAAGTATAATTCCATGAAATCTAATTCATCATATACATCTGTGTTTAATACTTGTATTCTATAATCTCTTTATTTTTCAGAATGTAATCGGTGTGGTTATTGGGAAAACAGATGTCAGAAGCTTTCCAGACCGAAAAAGTACAGTCCCTTTTAACCCTTTTTGCTTCGTTTTCTTACACGGTGTAATTTGGCATAGATGGCTGAGATCAACATTTAAATGATAAGCAGACTCCTCAGTGTAAAATGTATAGAATTAAAGTGCAGGGGAAAAAAAAATTGTGTGTTTGAGAACCAAGATGAAAGAGCAGCATTAGCTTAGCTAAACCTTCTCAATCAGAAATGGGAAAAACTCCATCATGGAGGTGTTTCAGGCTCTGAAGTTGGTACCAGCAGGATCCCTCCCGTCCCTAAATACTGCTCCAGTGGATCGGGTGGATGGGCTGGTGCGGGTACAGCCCCAGCAGGAGCTGCAGCCCATTCCCGAACACCAGTGTGATCCTGCACAGCCTGCTGACCTCTAGTGGGAGCAAACTCATGACACAGCCCAGGAAAGCCTCGAAATAGTAGGTTTTGTACATGTATTCTAAGCTGTGCTAAGGATTGTAATAATGGTGCTTGTTTTTGCAGACATTGGGACCGAAAGATTCACCTTTGGTTTTACTCTTCGTGATTCACCAACTTATTTTATAAACGTGCAGTCCTGGGGCAGAGAGGAGTATATCAGATCACTCTCAGAAAGCTTCAGAGTTGGGGACTGTGGTCAGTCAAGAGTTTATTCTTACCACGTTTCTGTTTGCATGTAAATCAGGGTTATGTGTTGGTGAGGACTCAGAAAACAGTCTAATTGGAAACAAATCGCTCAGTTATGTTAAGTATAAAGAGGAAAAGAACAAGATTCTGAGGACTTAAACTCAAAACCAGTAAATGTGTCAACAAAAAGACCAGACATAAACCCACTGAATGCAGCCACTCAGAACTGGCCTGTAGTTAATCAGTCTAAAGTCTTACATTATATTGACTTCTTATAAATGTTTAAAAATAAACTCTGTAAAGTAGTTTGGTGTTTGTCCTCCCTGAGTTATAGAGATGAATATGATCATTCATAAAACCACAACAAAAATCTTGTATTCATTTACAATATGTGCTTTTGTCTTGTTAAATTAATAGAAAGACTTCGCTGCCCATGGTTGTTTGGGTAAAACTTGGGACCATGCAGAGTGTACACACAAAAACTCTGGGTTGTTGTGTTTCCACTACGTGTCCTGAGGACTCATGTGGGACTTTGGCCTTAACATGAGCTCTCTGGACAGATGTGGTCTTCAGCATGAAAACATTGGGCACTAGCTCTTTCACATATCTTTTCCTTGCAAATCAACCTTGAAAACAACCAGTTTTTAAAGTAATCTCTAGGTATCTATAAGCAATTTTCTAACATTACTTACCAATGTTTTGTTTTAGTTACAATCGAAAATCCTTTAGTTCAGTCAAAGGAAGCAGAAAGGGAAGAAAAATTCAACCCTGTAACCCCTAGGTAAATTTAAAGCTTTGAGTAGTAGTTTGTTTGGGGTTTTTTTGAGAAAGTTCAAAGTTAAGACTTGCTTTAGTTGCCAGCCAGTTGTAGCAATTGGTAGCAATATTTGGTGCTAGTCTTCTTGTGTAACTGTACCTTCCTTCTTGTGTTCCACCATGTCTGTTCGAATAATCTCAAAGGAGAATATGTTTCTTAGTATATGGTGATAAAGTAATAATGTTCTTTGTAACTAAACAGTAAATTTAATTTTTTTAGTGATGTTTACTAAATATTTTCTTGGTTTTTTTTTTTTGAGGGAAAACAATACAGGAATCAAGTTATTTTCTCATATGAATTGAGTTAATGTTTTAGCCTGTTGACACACTGGTGAGTGCCATGTTGATGATGTGATTTGTTCTGTGCACACTCTCCAGTTGCTACAAACTGTTGCTCAGTGAAAATCACTCCGTGGTCAAAACATCTTCCTGTTATGAAACAGACACCAGGCTTCTCTCTCTGCTGCACCTGCCTGTCAAGGACCCTCAGGATTATTATTCCCTGGGGGATATTGTTGCAAATGGACAAAGCCTCAATGGAAGAATCCTCAACGTGCTTGCAGCTGTAATGTCAGTAAGTCAAGGAGCCACAGCAGGGTGGTATTTTGCTGCTATACCATGAGTCACTTAATTGATAATATGGATTTTGGGCCTCAAAGTGGACAGGGCTCAGTGGGGTGGTTTGTTCAGGTTGGACCCACTTCAGCTGAGTGACAATAACCACACACACCCTTTGAGATTTTTATCAACAACATGAGGGGGGAAATTAAGTGGTCTCATTTTTTGGTAGTCTAAAAGGGTTTTTTTTCCCCTTCTTTCTCTAACTCTTCTGTATTCTAGGTTATTACTTTTATTCTTTTAAACACTTAGGAAAGTAGAAGTGACTGTTTCTATTTCTTCTTAAAGGTTGGGGAGCCAAAGTACTTCACGACTTCAGACAAAAGAAAAGGCCAGAGGTGTGAAGTGAAGCTTTACGATGAAACAGAGAGGTCTTTTCCAATAGTATGGTAAAGTGTTTTTTAAATCAAAAGGCACAAATTAATGCAAGAGTAGATAAATAAATTAATTGTAACCCACACCTGTTATAATAGTGTATTTTAATTTAAATGTATTGTTATATGGGAGGCAACTGTGATGAGGCAGCAATGGAGACTGAAAAGAGACTTGAAAAAGAGATTCATTAGAGGGGCCTTACATATATTGTGTAGTTTTATGACTTGCTGACAGCCTGCTGGCTCGTGAATGGCAAAATGAAGCTTAGCTCCAAATAGTTCCTTTTTTTAATGTGGACATTTGAACTAATTCAGGAAATGGCATTTAAAACCAGCTGCAAAGGCTGTATGTTCCTTCCACAAACTGGGGAGGGGAAAGAGGAACGTGCTTTGTTTTTAAAGGCAAGCAGGATTAACAACTGGAATGGAAATAGGTTGAAAGAGTTTTTAAATATTTAAAATAATGCAGAAACATTTTGATACGACTTTGGCCATATTTCCAAACTCTATCTCATTTAAAACACATCTATAGCCATACCATTTTCACATGTAACCAGTGACTTGTTTAAGAGGAACGTTTGCATTTTGCCCATAATCTGTTCAATAAATTTGTGGCTTATCCATGTGCAAGGACACGTGGGTGTGTGGGGAGTCACTGGCCCTGGGTTTGCTGTTTGTTGGTTGAAAAATTACTTAAATGGCCTTTTGTTCCCTCGAGAGAAGTAGCAAGACAGCACTGCACTGTGTGAGCTAGGAGCTGTGTTACCATCAGTGGGATGTTTAACACAATTTATACTCACAAACACAAAATAAACATCCACAGTGTGAAGTCTTCCAGCCCTTTGGAGCAGGACCTCCAACAGCCCTGTGTCAGTACTGGTACTTGAGCAACAGCATCGTCCTGAAGGGATTTCTGAGCCCGTCAGTGAGGGAAGAGAAACGTTGGCTGGAAATAAAGTATCTTAATCTTTTTCTAAGGATTAAGAAAAAAACCCACCAGAGCAAATCCGTGCTTTGGCAGTGTTCTTGCCAGCCAAATTTAGGAGGAACTGAATGAGATTTTATCAAGGGACCTAACCATGCAATTAGCATTTTGGGGGGTGCCACTGACCTCACTCCAGTCTCATCATCCACAGCTATAAAGATTCCAGTGTTTGAAAGTGGCTGAACATCTGGCCAAGGGACCTGAGCAATCAGCCTGGCCCCCAGCACAGGCTCAGCTGACAAACATTTTAACTGGGATCTGCTTTAGTTAGAAGTTACTTTTATCCCAGCTCTGAAATGCACACAGCACTCTTCCAGGTATACTCTGCATTTAATCATTTTGAACCTTCTTTCTTTTATCTTGTTTGGCATGGGAGAAAACAGGGCCTGTGTTGGACTGTAGAGGAAAGTCAGCCCTCACAGAAAGCATCCTGCCTGGCTGTGGATACACATGGAATTGCAGTGGCATGTGTGTGTAACACAGGAGTCATGTCCCCTTTGACTAATATCATTGTATCATTTAGTAGTTAAGTACTAAACAGTTTGAGTGCTTCAAAAATGTTTTGATACATTCATTTTTGTTTAATTTAGTTGGGATAATGAATCCATACAGCTGGCACAGAGTTGGATCCCTCAAGAAACAGGTACCACAGTCTGGGTTTTGTTTTTACTGTAGTTCTTAATGTCATACTCGTTCTACAGTGACAGATTTTCTTGTGGGTTTTTTTGTACACAGTTATATTTGCATCAGATGTGAGAATAAATTTTGACAAATTTAGGAACTGTATGACTGCAACTGTGATATCCAAAACCATCATTACAACGAACCCAGGTAAGACCTGCTGAAGTGTTCCTTTGGTACCAATAATCATTACAGGCTATAATGCATGAATTAATGAATTGGAGGTCTGACTTCTGCATGTTTGCCTCACAAAGCTCCCTGCTTTTTGTCTGATATGTAATGACCAATGCCTTTGGTTTCCACTCTTATTTTATATTTATTTTATTATCTGAGTAGTCTTCATATATTCAATGTCGAACTAACAGTAAAAGTACAAAAGAAAAAAGTGACTCTTTGCTCATTCCAAGAGACAACATGTTGTTGCTACCAGAAGAGAAAGTTGTTAAATATAATGATGCTGATATTTTTCCATGCAACATATACTAATAACTTGTAAAAACACATCTTCAGAAACAGCAGAAGCAAATGTTCTCTTCAGCTTCATCAAGGAGAGTGCCCAGTCAGGAGCTTTGCAAGACAGCATGAAGGAGCAGGCAAACGAATCCATTAAGTGTAAGTGTGGATGCAGACACTGATCTGATTTAACTGTATACTGAGGTTTCATAGTGCAGCTGAAAGAATTCTTGCTCTGTGTGCTCAGACGAGCAAAGCTCAGGTACAGCCTGGCTGAGTAGTTAAATCTGGGCTGTTTGTTATTGGGGCTGTCCCTTATTTGATCAATTAGGTCTTCAGTTCGCTGTGCCAACTGCAGCCTGTTTAGTGTGTTCTTTCTGTGTTGAATAATTATGACAAGTTGAGAGGGAAAATTTTTTTGTCAAAGCTTATTTTGAGGGATACAAAGATTAAGTAATAGATACATTCCTGACTTTAGTTCCCTTTTGCTTTACTTTTTGTTTTACCTTTTCAACAGGAAGGTGTGGGGGGCTTTTCTGATGCTTTAGAGCAAATCCTCTCCTGTTTATGGCCCTCAGATCCTTTTTTGCTGTTGCTCTTCTGAATTATTTCTTGCTCAGACACACTTAACGTGTCTTTTATTTTAGTGGAGACTATAGTTGATGTTTATACAGTGGAACAGCTGAAAGAAAAAGCTCTCCAGAGTGATGGGAAACCCGACCCTCTCTATGGCATTATTTATGGCTACATTTCCACCCTGGACATTGATGATAATGTATCTAAAGTTATGCGCAACAGATGGTGAGCAACTGCCTGCTTGAAATTTGTATTAAAAACTGCTTGTCCCCCTTCCCCAGGCCCAAATGAGATGGAACAATATTTTAGTCCATTTCTGAGAAAGAAATAAAACTCCTCTGGAGGATGCAATGTGGATTTCTGTTGTGTAGACTTTGACAAGTAGCACGGAAGAGGAGTTGGCTCCATGAAGGACTTGCTCCTTCTGGTCCTAGAGCCAAGAAAAATGAGGCCATTTTGTCCCAGACAGACTTGAGAGTTTAGAAGATGAGAAATTATTTTTTTTTTAAGGACAAAGCCTCTTGGGAAATCTTGGTCTAGAAAAGTGTTTCAAGCAAGGAGGAATTGCATATGTGCATTAATTATCTTCTTATGTTTCAGCTCAATCTGCCGGTTCATCGTGAATGAAATGTCAAACACTTGCACTTTCTGCAGCGACGTCTCTCCAGAGTCAAAGTCAACCTTTACAAGCTTTGACATACTTGTGGATCTGACAGATCACACAGGAACTCTCCATTCCTGTTACCTGGCTGACTGTGTAGCTGAGGAAACGTTAGGCTGCACAGTGAGTAGAAAGGAATTAGGTTGTTATTTGAGCTGAGCTGTGAAGCCTGATAAAAATTACAAAAGGATGTAAATGTTCTTTGTGTGTGTGTACAGCAGTTAAAAAAATTGCATGTAGTATGGATATACACACAGAGCTTTTTAATGACTCCAAAGTTAGAAGTTAGCAGCTGCTAATAAGAATTTTGCTAAATGTAAAAGTGAACACTCAATTCAAAATATTGTTTTATTTTAATTCACACTTTCTGAGAATGTGGTTGGAATTCCCTAACTTTGATTCTCAAGCACCCTGCATTTTATTCTGGCTTATTTGACTGCCTTAGTACATTATCACACCAAACACAGTGTTAAAATAGAAAAATATGGCTTAGAAGCGCATAAAATGCATAAAGATGCTCTTTCCAGCATCATTCTCTTGTGGTGATGTTGTAATCACATGCTGAAGTCTCTGTGGTGTCCTGCTAACAGGTCCATGAATTCCTCATGCTGGAAGAAGACCAGAAGACTGCACTGAAATGGCAACTTCTTTTGGAACGAAGCAAGATTTATTTCAAAGTTAGTATTTAATGCTAATTTAAAACAGGGGCTGTTTTTCACTTTTAAACTTGCCCTTTTTGGCAAAACTGTTCTTATTCTCCCATCTCCTGCTTCTCTGTCCCTATTTCTAGGACAAAATGAAATGTTTTCCTTCAGCAGTGACAGGTATATTGCATAAATGTGTACTCCTACTGGAAATAATGTAGAATATGGATCAATCTATCAGTCATGCTGTGTGACATCTGAAAATAATCTCTATCAAGATGCTGTACAGCAGTGAAAACAATTATTTTTCCAGGTCACTTTGTCACCCAATTGGAAAACCGGAATGAAAGTGAATCTTCTTTCCTGCAAACTGGCAGATCCTGTAGAGGCAAGTCAGAGCTTGTTGCTAAGAGATTGGAAATAGGAGATTATCCTATTAATAATGGCTGGGAAAAAGACTTCCTTCGCTGTGTTATTAAAGGGGGAATCCTGTTGTTGTCAGATTTTGCCACATCTGTTCTGATGGTAAAGAAGGAATATGCATTACTAATACCTGTAACTGGGCTTCTGGTTGATCTTCAGGTGATTGTACTTCAAAAAGTAACTTGAGCCTCAGCTTAAAAGTTAGTTCTACCAAATTCAACCCCTTCCAAAGGGGGTGGAAAGTTTCTGCACTCAGCTGAGATCTTTGAAAGCATCAGAAATAACAAATAGTTCAAGACAGATCTGTTGAGCTTTTGCATGTTGAACTGCCTTGCTGCTTTTGTGCTGCTTTTGTGTTAGTTTCAATAAAGACCCACTTTGAAACACTGCCTGGGTTTGTGGTGCACCTTGGTGAGTCCAACAGAGAACTTTTTGGTAGCAGCAGGGGTGATTCTCTTTGGGGCAGACTAAGGCTTATTAGGATGGAGTCATCAATTAGCAGTGACCTCTGACAAGCAAACAATCGGCTGGGACTGTAAGCAGCTGAGAGGAAAGGACTCTTCTTCACCCAAGTATTTGTTCTTAGCTGGACATAAAGAACCCAGGTATGTGTATTTTGTCTTTGTTCATGTATTTCCCCCCTACTTTTAATCTATTTCTGTCCTTAGCTTCCCCTGCCACTGGTGTATTTGTTACATTCTGCAGTCCTCACCTTCTGAGCCTGTTGGGACCTGGCCTGTCTCAAAGAGTGGGAGGTCCCACAGCCCTCCTCTTGCAAAGGATTTGTTAGGCCAGGACACCCTGAGGAACTCTGGTCACCCCGTGCCCTACCTACTCCCTAAAGCAACATGGCACAGAGAAAACCATCCCAGAAACAGTAAATTCTGCCAAGCAGTCCACCAGGATTGCATCCCCTACTCCTGGGGGTGGGAACAAGGCACTAAACACCCCAAAAAATGCTGCCAGTGTGGGGTCACTGCATCCCTGTCGTAGCAATAAATGATTCAACATTCTCCAGCCTTAACAGTTCAGATTCTGAAGTGAATGTTTCCGATACTTCCAGCTCAGCTCTGCTGTCAATGCACGGGGCTGGAGACCAAACTGCACATGATGCATTGCTGCTGTCGCCATAAACAGGACTGTTTGACAGGCACGAGGAAATGCAAACAGTACAGGAACTTAATTTCATCCTTCCTCTTCCAGAGCTGTTCCCCCTGATGTCTGTTTTAATTCTGCAGCATGTTCTGCTTTCCTTTCACAGTGTGCTGTGCAGCACCCTGGACCATGCTCCTCTCACAGAGGTGCTTGACTTTGGGAGACAGGAATTTGTCCTGTAGATTCCCTCACTTTTGAAAACAGAGCCTTTCCTAGTGGTTAAGATGTGACTCCAGTAAATGGAAGCGTTTAACTTTGGTGCTTGCGTGTATATCAAATACTAATCCATCTGGTTTTGTTAGAAATGAGTCAGTTCTGTGCAACCTTTGAAAATGGTAAGTTTTGATGTTTGCGCAGGGAGGATTTTTTTAATTATATTTTACAACTCTGTTGCTCAGTGGAAGTGGAAGAGGACACACTGTCATGCAAACTGGTGAGGAGTGTTGGATCAGCTGGAGTTTGGGACTGGGGAAAGTTCCACAGCGTGGCTTTGAGCAGCTGGAAATACTTAAAACCTCCAAGTGCTGCACTGCATTGTGTAAGTCACAGCAATTTCTGCAGTTACATTTTTATTAAAATTGTATTTCAATCAGTAAAGACAAGTTAACTGGTGATCTTTACCCATGAGCCTCTTTATTCTTTATTTTTTCTATTATTTCACTTTTAGAACATATTTAAAGATCAGCTTAGGACAAAAAGAAACTGACAAGCATCTGGCACACTTCCTGCTGCATTCACCCCTTGGAGTGGGAGGAAAAGCCATCCTCATTTCATTTGTACATTTGGAAAATGCAGGAGGAACTGCAACACTTGTCTGAAAATCAAAAATCTTTCTCTTGTAGAATATCCTGAGGAAATTCTTTGTGAAGCTGCAATTCTGTTGCTGATTTACTGTCACACATATACCTTTGATTTGCCATAGCACGAGTGAGCTTTAGCTCCTCCATCACCACTTTAATTGTTTGAGCAATAGTTTTTTTATTTTTAGGCAATACACTGGCAAAGCTCAAATCATCAACAGAAGAGAAGCACACACAGAGTGACAGCCAGCCCTGCTCCCCTCCCCAGCACAGAGTCTCCATCATCAGTGCCCAGGTATGGCTTTGGAATGAACCACCTGCCCCAAGCTGGGCTGGACTCCAGGTCTGCAGCCTCAGAGAAGGCTGAAGTCCTCGTGGAAATGGGGCTCTTTCAGTCACATGCCTTTTGGGCTCATGGGTTCCATGTCTTTGATGTGTGACAGCCAGTTAGGCACTTGGGCCTGAAGGGTTTGTTCACCAGATGTTCCCTTTGTCCCACGCAGGCCCCTGGTTTAGGATCGACGTGTCTGCTGGGCCACCTTAAACCGCATGGAGAGCACATCTCTGATCCCAGCCTCTATCTCATCGTTGGCCTCCACAGCCCCAACTCCTTTGGGAGACCCTGTCAGAATCAAGTCGCCTTCCTCCAGGGGGAGTATTTGACTGATGTAGCTGATGAGGTAAGGGATGGAGAAGATCATGGAGGAGGTGTCCCCCTCCTGCCTCAGCTTTCCATTCACCTTGAGCCAGATCTGCAGCTTGTGAGGGTCTGGGATCTTCTCCTTGGGCACGAAGTCACTGACCGGGCAGGACGAGCCGAAGCCCTTGGCCAAGGTCCAGGGCAGCCCCTTCTTTTTGCACTCCTCCTGCGTGTCCCTGGCCGTCATGTCCAGGCACAGGGCATATCCCGCCACGTGCTCCATGGCAGCCTCCTGGGACACGGCCTGGGCCCTCTTCCCGATGACCACCCCCAGCTCCACCTCGTGGTGCAGGTTTTGGCAGTAGTAGGGCCGGAGGATGGGCGACCCTTCGCGCAGGTAGGCCGAGGAGGGCTTGAGGAAGAAGAGCGGCTCGGCGGGCAGGGCGCTGCCCATCTCCTTGGCGTGCTCCGCGTAGTTGCGCCCCACGCACACGATGTTCTTGCCCCACTCCCAGAAGCGGGACAGGGGTTTGGAGGAGGCCATGGCCAGGGCAGGTCTCCTTGGGCCGTCCTTGCCGGGCCGCGCTCGGCGCTGCCTTCGCTCCCCCGCCTCCCGGGCGGCGGGCGGGCCGGGGGCCGGGCGGGCACGGCAGCACCGCCCTCGCCGGGCCGGGCCGGGCCGTGCCGGCTCTGCCGCCGCCTGCCGGGCCCGGGCGGCCACCCAAGGTAACCGGGCCGGGCGGGGCGCACCATGCTCGGCGGGGGCTGGCGGGGGCTCGGCACCGCCCTGGGAGCCGGGGCCGTCCTCGGGGCCGTTCTGCGAGCCGGTACGTGCGGCGGGCCGGGCCGGGCCGGGCCGGGCGCTGGGGCGGCCCCACCGGGGCAGGCGCGGCCCGGCCCGGCTCCGGCCCGGGGCCCG
This sequence comes from Anabacerthia variegaticeps, assembly GCA_035583185.1. NCBI lineage: Eukaryota > Metazoa > Chordata > Aves > Passeriformes > Furnariidae > Anabacerthia > Anabacerthia variegaticeps. Next base: position 14,717,323 of record JAWWEW010000033.1, on the reverse strand, counting down.
CGGCGGGCCCGGACGCC
>JAWWEW010000033.1:14707109-14717206 GCA_035583185.1 Anabacerthia variegaticeps | reverse complement strand
ACGTGCGGCGGGCCGGGCCGGGCCGGGCCGTGCGCGGGGTCGGCCCCAGCGGGGCCGGAGCGGCCCGGCCCGGCTCCGGCCGGGGGACCGCGGCGGGCCCGGACTCCGCAGGGCTCGGGGGGCACCGGGGGGGCTTTGGGCGGCGTTCGGTGGGTGACAGGTTGTGTCGGCGGCGTGAACAAAACCCGAGACTGCCCGAGCTTGGCGCTGTCGTTTCGGGCCTAAATTCCCGGTGTCTCCTTGACTTGGATCCTGGGCTTTGGATTCAGAGCCTCTCGGGGAAGTCTTGCCAGGGCCCTTCTGCATCGCTCCGGTTTTGAGAGCTGGAGAAATGAGCGAGAGGCCATCGGGGTGGGCTGGCAGGCACAGGAACCCTGCCGTGCCCTGGGAGCTGTCCCGGGAGCGATGGGCACCGTGGTGGTTCTGCAGGGGCAGTGCAGGGGTGTGCGGCTGGCTCGGGCGTGCAGTCATTTCTGAGTGACAGCAACGTTTGACACAGGAATTTTCCACTCTTTTTATGTAAGGAAAAAAAAAAGAGTAACCCAAAATGCTCTGGAGGAAATGCACGAAGCAGCCCGGTTCTGAGGGAACCTGCTCTGTCAGCCTCCAGCATGTATGCGTTTATGCGATGACATTAACACTTCCAGCTGCAAACTCTTTTCTCTTGGCCACTCCAGCTGTGCTAAGGAGCTGTTGTTCCAGGAAGCCCAAATGCGTGATTCGGAGGCTGTTGGCTCTGCTCTCCCCACTGCTCTGCTCCAAGTCAGGAGGGACGTGGTACAAAACTCAGCGAAAATGAAGTCACTTGGCATTAGTTCTGGAGCAGAGCCGTGTGTGTGACAGTGATCCGAGTCAGTGCTGGGCCAGGGCAGGAGCTGTGCATCACCTGGGGAGCAACTTTGAGCTGAACCGCCTCTCAGAACATTCCCTTCTCAAAGCTGGGCACTCCTGGGTCTGCTCAGGCTGGGCAGGCTGGAAAGGTGCAGCTGAGCTGCAGATGGGGATTCACAATTAGTCAGTTTCTTTCTTGGTGGTTGTTTTCTCATTCCTTTGTGGAAATTACATGTTAGAAAACATTTCCTTATGTGGCGTAGCTTGTTTGTTTGTTTTGTAAGAATTGTGAATTAAACATGCAAAGAGGCTTTGGGATCCCGGCCAAGGTTAGAGATGGTTCATAGGAAAGAAGCATTTTAAGTATGTGAATAATTCCTTTGAGTTGAAGTTAAGGTTGTGTTTTCTTCTGTCGGCTGTGTTTTTTCCCCAGTTAGTGTCTGGCATGCAAACAAACACCCAGTATAATAGCTCTTGTGACTGACAGCATCCAGAAGTGCTCCCTTTTAGGGAGCAGTTGTTTTTTTGGCATTTTCTTTTCCTATCAAGGAATAGTAAGGGCTTTCTTTGTGTTGTTTCATTTTTTTGAAAGGAGTCTTCTACTCCAGAGGAACTCTTGGCAGGTATGGATGCTTTCCTAAATATTATGTGCCTTCATCATCAATACCCATTGCATGTCTGTTCTGTCCTGCCTTGGGGTTTTCTTGAACAGTGTTTAATGTCCCCTCCTGAATTCCTGTCCCCTCATAGGCAGGTGGGATGGTGTGGAGGTGGAAGGGCAGGAAGCTCTGGGCAGGACAGTTGCTCCAGAGGGGCCTGACAGGTCCCTCTGTGCGGGCTGGGTTTGCAGCAGGAGCAGCTCCATGGCCCCAGTCAGAGCCTGGATGTCACTTTTGCAGTCCTGGCAGCCCGTGGGGCTCTTCTCCTTAGAGCAGCTTTTATCAAGGCTGGGCAGGCCTGAGCTGTTTGGGGAGAGCGGGACAGGTTGATGCTGGCACAGTGACCCCTCCCTTTGGCAGCCAGGGAGGTGGCCAAGCACAGAGTGTCAGGAGCCTTGGGGAGAATTGATGGTGCAGAATGACATGGGGCTGAGCCAGCACAGCTCAGCCCTGCACAGGCAAACACCTGAGTGTTTCAGACAAGGATTCCTGACCAGCAGGCTCTGGCACCTCTTTCCCTGCACTTTTGTGGACCCAGGTCTGAACTGCAGGGCCCTAGGAATGGAAGACCTTGTTCTCTTCCTTTCCCTCCCTTTATTTTTATGGCAGAGCCTCTTAGTGCTTGGTTGTTTCTTTAAGAGCTGTTTATCTCTGCCTTGAACAGTGGAGCCCAGGTAATTTGCATGTGGAACTTGCTTCTTGGATCTGATTAAACATTTAACCAAAAGCAAATATTTCCATGTTCCACTGCTGTTGCATCAGGGTAGCCTGTGAGCAATGGCTCTGTGTGTGCCTGTTACCTGGCCAGGCTGGGAGCCCTGCTTTCCATGGAGAGCCAGCCTTCTCTCCATGGATTGTGCAGGATGTCATTTCCCCAAGTAACAAATGGGATATTTCTATTGTAGCAGTGTGTGTATTTCAGTATTTCTCTTTTCCTCCCCGCTCTCTTTTTGTCTTTTGCCTTTTTTTGCAAAGTCACTGTCCCAGGCTGACCTTTGCCCAGCTGTTCCTTCTGCATTCTGCTTTCCTGCCCCTTGAAATCCCTTCTCTGACCAAAGCACAGTGTTTTCTTTGCATGAGCACATCTCTGGGGGTAAAGTGTCCCATCCCCCTTGGGGCAGCTGTGGGGCACAAGGTGACCCTGCCGGGCTTCAAGGCTTTGTCCTGTGGTGGCCTCGCTCCTCTTGCTCTGAAGGAGGCAAGTTGGGCTGTCCCTGCCCTCCCTTCTCGGGGTCCTTGGGCTGGGGGTCTTGCCGTGCTCTGTCGCACTTTGTGCCCTGCCTGGGCTGAGGTTTGGCTGTTTTTGGGGTGCCCAGGTCCAGCCCAGCTGCGAGCGTTCTTCCTGCACACCGAGCACGAGCGAAGGGAGCCGAAGACGGTCACAGAAGCCGACATGAAGGTGGAAATCCTGCCAGCCCTCACAGACAACTACATGTACCTCCTCATCGATGAGGAAACCAAGGAGGCTGCCATAGTTGACCCCGTGAACCCCCAGAAGGTAACGCTGCCCTGGGAGCAGGGTGCTCACTGTGACTGTGAGTGCCTCACACGCTGACTCAGGTGTGGGGGAAAGGCAGGAAATACTGGCTGTGCATAGGTACAGACAGGGCTCACAGACAGCCTGCCTCCCCAGCCAGCCTGGCCCTGACTGCAGGGCTTATTGACCTGATTCTGGGGTTTGATGTAGAGCAGAGAAGAGGAAATGGGACTGAGAGCTCAGTCGGGGCTGGCTGGGTCAGAGCCCCTGTGCCCTGCTCTGTAACACCTTGGGGAGGGATGAGCTCCCTGCAGAGCTGCTGCTGAGGCTCTCACACCTCAGAGTAGTTGTGTGCAGGTTACACCAGGTGTGCTGCCAGGTCCCTCCATGGGAGGTGTAATGTGTCTTCTGTGCCCTGTGCTTTCAGGTTTTGGATGCAGTGAAGAAGCACGGTGTGAAGCTGACCAGTGTCCTGACCACCCACCACCACTGGTAACTACCCACTGGCCTGGGATCCCTCAGCACAAACTCAAATAGCCAAGAGCTGTTGCTCTTTTGGATCAGCTTGTTCTCTAAGCAGCAGCTGAGGTGTGAGGAGAAGGATCAGAGCTCATTCCCTTGGGCTTGCTTGACCAGATTCATTGTCTAGACCCTGAGCTCTGTGTGTCAGTGCCTTTAACCTTTAAAATGCTGATTTTCTCCAGGTGGCCAGTTCAGTAAATAGGTGTGGAGGTAGCTGTGGGTGTGGGAAGGCAGCACACTCGCTCTGAGGTGCCAGGACATGCCTGTGAGGTGTCCTGCTCACAGTCAGCACTTACAGGAAGATCACCCGAGGTGCACATTAACTCAGTCAGGGATGTAGAGATGAATGTTTTGCTGGAGCAGTGCTGAACCTGAGTAACCTCTCCTGTGGGTCAGAGTGGAGCCACCTCTGTGGCTGGAGAGCCAAAGGATCAGCCCTGATCTGGACAATCCAGCAGCACAAGTGAATGCTGAGCTGTTGGATGTCTGTGTGCCTGCCCCGTGGTGTGTCTTGTGGGACAGTGGATTGCACATATCCCACTTAGCCCATTCTCTCCCTGCCCTAGTCACTGGAAAGTTGACTGTGAGCCCCTAAAGCTGGTTTTTCCCAACTAAGTATAAACTTGCTGGGCATTGTTCTCCCCTCTCACTGCCCTAATTACTGGGGAAATTGTCTCCACTCATGTTGATGTGGCCCCTTCTTTAATATGAGGAGTGTGGGAGAGTGTTTGATCAGAAGTGATCACCTGGAGGTTACCATTGCAATACAGGTTACCATAAGTTTCGCTTCTTTCCTTCCCAAATCAGTTTCTCTGTCATTCCAGGGACCATGCTGGAGGGAACGAGAAGCTCGTGAAGATGGAGTCGGGGCTGCAGGTGTACGGGGGAGATGGCAGAGTGGGAGCTCTGACCCAGAAAGTGTCCCACCTGACAGCTCTCAAGGTAAAGGGAGGGGGCAGCAGGACTTGGGGGGGCATCTCCTGGTGTGCCACAGCTGGACAGGTGTGGTTTGACCTGAGTTAATATCCTGGTCACAGCTCTCTCACCTTTTAACATCTCTTAGATGGAGTAGATAGTTTAAGTACAGCTTTCCCCCTTTTCCAGCCCTGGGAACTGTGACCTGTCTTGTTTTGGCTGGTGATCCTTTGCTGATGAGAGCATTGGCATGGCCTGGGCACCTGGGACATGCTGGGTGTCCTGTGCTCCTGGGGTGGGCAGAACAGACGTGTGACAGGACAGGGCTCATGCTCTGCACTGAACAAATGCAAGTGTCCCTGTGGGAATGACGGCTGGAATACGGGGTGAGGAAACAGTGGGCCAACAGTGCCAGCTGCCTGTGAGGCTTTTCCAGAGCTAAAGCAGCAGGCCTGGCTGGAACCAGGCTGTTTGTTTACAGGAGGGCTGGCAGATGACACAGACTGCTGCGAAAAGTGCAGCCTGGCATGAATGTCACTGCTGGCCTTGAGTGCCCCTTTGTGGGGCAGCAGCACCAGAGGGAGCACAGGAACACACGGGAAGGTGTGCTGATGAGGCTGTGCTTACTCCTTCCCTTTTCCTGAGTGTCATACACTTCTTCCCTTCATTTTGTTTTTGTTTGGAGCTTTTTTACGCTTGATCAGTTTTGTTTAGGATTTTGTGTTGCTTTGGATCTGTTGGTTCTTGCTGCCGACCAGGCTTTGAGTCTCTCTGCATGTCAATGAAAGGATCTGGCAGTTCTTTGTCCTGGCACCTGCTTGGAGGAGACAGCTCCCTCCCAAGTCCCTGCCATAGACCTCCCTCACTGGCCTCTCCCAGGAGCAGAGCTGATGCTTCCTGGCCAGATTTGTGCAAATTTGGGCCTGCAGGAGCACTGGACCACTGTAATAGTTGCAATTCTTTTCTAACCGTAGGGTTGGTAGCAAACAGAAGCTTAAGCTCTAGTCTTCTGCCTTCTTCTCAGGTGGGATCTCTTAATGTGAAATGCCTCAGTACGCCGTGTCACACTTCTGGACACATCTGTTATTATGTGACTAAGCCAAATAGCTCCGAGCCACCTGCAGTTTTTACAGGTGAGGAGGTGGGAGGTTCCCTTGCAAAGACAGAAGCCCCCCCTCTGCCTGGGTGCCTCTGACTCTGGCTGTGCATCCCTCCCTTCCTGCCAGTGCAGCTGCTTGACATCCACATCTTGCCCCCTTACCAAGTAGGAGTTGTAGGTGGAACTGGTAAAACCTCTCTGGGTTTGTAAACCAGTGCTGGGCATTCTGCAAATGTCAAGAGAGAACCCTTAATGAGTCCTACATCCAGCATTTTTTTCCTTGAAACAAGAGCTTTTGGTTTCCAGGCCAAACTGGCTGATCCCAAAACCTGTTGCTTTTCCATATATCTGTATTCATGTCTGCAACAAAACAGAGAGGAGAAAACAGAGGATTACGGAGGGCTGGTGCTCTGCTGCTGGTACCCAGGGGCTGGATCCTGGTTTGGGGAGCAGGGTCCCCCCTTCCCTGAGGCTATGCCCAGTCTTCCCAGACTCCAGGTCATCCCTGTTCTGACAGGTATTCTCGAGCTTGCACCAGCTGCTGCATGGAAGAGGCAATGGCTTAAACAAGATTTTAGGGATACTGGGGAGAAATGCAGAGGTGACTCATCCTTGTGATACTTCATAGCAAAGAGCAAGTGTTCTTTGTCCACTCCAAAAGGGACAGGAGGGGACAGCGGGCTGCCCACAGGTAGGGAGGTGCTGGCAGGGTGTGCCTGGCGAGGCTGTGGGGTTTCCTGCCTTGGAAACCATGTTTGGTGGCACTGAGCCCGTGTGTGGCTGTCCCTGTGCCTTGTGCTGCTGTGGTGAGGACAGCAATGGCAGGACTGAGCCCTGGGGGATCCTGTGCTCAGGCTGTGCTGTGAGGAGCCTGGTGTGGGCCTGATGCCATGTCACACCTCCCTGGCAGGTGACACCCTGTTTGTGGCTGGCTGTGGGAAGTTCTTCGAGGGAACCCCGGAGGAGATGTACAAGGCGCTGATTGAGATCTTGGGCAGCTTGGACCCCAGAACGGTAGGAACCCCTCCTTCTGTGGCAGTTACCCAGCCAGAAACCACCACAGACATCAAAGAAACTGCCTTCCCAATAGTACTGGTGTTCAAAGAAGAAATTACATCAGGAACTGTCTTTGATGGATAGCTGGAGTCCTCTGGGAAGGAAATGCCTGCCCCAAATGTGGGGAAAGAGCAGGGGCTGCTTATTAAAGGCTCTTGAGCTGAGACATGGGGCTCTTTCATCTGTTAAATTGATAGATAGTCCTGGCTGGTAACTTCTGACACTTGTCCCATGCATGTCTCTAGTGAAGACTGTCGTGTACTCAGGTTGACTTCATTGTTGCTGGTGGTACCTGGCACTGCACCTTTGTGCCTTTGGAGTTACCCAGTGTTGCTCTTTCTCCCCCTTACCAGAGGGTTTACTGTGGTCACGAATACACGATCAACAACCTCAAGTTTGCTCGGCACGTTGAACCCAATAATGCCAATATCCACGAAAAGCTTGCATGGGCCAAGGTAAGCTGGGTCATCCTTTCCCTAGCCTTGATGTTTTCCTGGAGGCAGAGCCTCGCTGAGGAGATGGAGGAGAGGGGACAGTGGTGGGAGGAGAGAGAGGTGAGGGGAGGGGAGTTAGGAGCCGGGAGCAGCAGGATGTTGTGTTTCAGGGGGGTGATGTGTTGGGGAACAGGGTTTGTGTGTGCCCAGAGAAGGTAGTTTGCTGTCTGGTGGAGATGTGACCCTTCTGGAAACTTCCTGTTATTAGAAGACATTCCTTGTTCCCCAAACACATCTTGTTCCAGGCGCGGTACAACAGTGGGGAGCCCACCATCCCCTCCACCATCGCAGAGGAGTTCACCTACAACCCCTTCATGAGAGTGAGGTATGGAGGAGCTGTGGGAGTGGTTGGAATGGCCCTTGTTTTGGGAGTGGGGATGTGGGAAGGAGAAGGTCTCCATAGAAAGAGCCATAAGGTAGAATTGCTCTCCTGCCTTGAATATTCCCTGTTTGGATGCCTTCAAGACTCCTTAAAATACACTGGCTGTCCTGGCAGAGGTTTGCTGGATTTGAGGGCTGTGATAAGCATCTCTCCCTGATTCAGGAGGGAGAAAGGCTTTGTTTTGTCATCATGTTCCTCCATCAAGCTGAGTTTGGCCCAGCAGAAGATGCTGGTGGAGGTGTTTGCAATTTCCTCCTGCCCATGAACCTCCAAACCAGGGGAGCTGCTCAGCTGGTGCCAGAGCCCCGAGTCTTTGATCTTTGCAGCTTTTCCCCTGATGCAGCAGAACGTGATAGTTGTGACTTCACAGCTGAGATCTTCTCCTGTACCTTCTCTTTCCTCCTGGCAGGGAGATGACAGTCCAGCAGCACGCCGGGGAGACTGACCCTGTGCGCACCATGGGGGCCATCAGGAAGGAGAAGGACAACTTCCGAGTGCCCAAGGACTGAGCACTGCCTACACCACTTTAATGTCAGTTCAAGTGTCATTTAGACTATTCAGATGTTCTAGGAGTCAAACCTTCTGTTGTGGTTGAGACAGTCTGATTTAGGTTTTTATTTTGTTTTAATTAAGGAGAAAAAAAAAGCACTTTGCCCTTGTTGAGATGTTCTACAGCATATTTATATTATGATGAAGAATATTTATCCTTCTATTGCTGTCTCTCAAGCTGTCACGTGTCATATGCAGATCATTGTACAAGTGTTGCTATGAGGCTCAGAGGCTGGGCTGGGAATGATCAAACCTGGAGGTTTAGGAAGAAGCTTCTGTTATTTTTGTAGGAGCCTGATGTGGATGCAGGTGGTGGGACTGGAGTCTGAGGTGCCTTTGTTTAAAGCAGAGACCAAATGCAGTAACTGAAGATTTGAGTGTTTCTTCCATGCTGCTGCTTAAACATTCTGAGTGTCGCTTCTGGCTCCACTAAAACCAGTTCCCAGTAACAGGCTTGCTCTGCCAGCACCAATTTAGGGTGTAATTTGGGAAGTATAGGGGGTGGCCTGGCTCTGGGAGTGGCATGTGGGGACATCCAGCTTCTCTCTTCTCCCTGCCCTTCCCTGGCATGGGCAGCATTGACTTTCCCTGGCACTGCACTGCTTACACCCTTTCAGTCTTAGCCTGTTTGCATGTACCTGCTTAGTGCTCTTACACGTGACCTGTGTGTTACCTGTGCCAGTACCACACAAATGGAGCAGGGATTTGGCTGATCCCAAGAGGCAGCCACTCCTGGTCAGTGTGTCCCAGCTGAGCAGTGGTGAGACCCCTGAGCAGATCTTGGTGCCATGGCAGCTCCTTGGTACCTTGCTGTGAGGAGCGTGGCAGGGGAGCAGCTGTCACCTGTCCCCAGCCAAGAGCAATCCCCTGGGGAGCAGTTCTGGGGGCAGGGGCTGTGCTGGGGTCCATCCCCCATGCTCAGCCTCTGGGAAGGCCACAGAGCTGAAGTTATAATAGGTGAAGGTGCTAATGTGTTGCTGGTTAAACAGGGCTCAGAGCCCCTGAGAAGCCACATTAGAATGGTGCATTTCTGTTTCTTGGTGTCCGTGGGGTTAAAAGCCATCTCTGCCTACAGCAGGGTGTTGGAAATGGGTGATCTTTACGGTCCCTTCCACCCCAAATCATTCCAGGATTGTATGACCAGAGCTATTTGACCCCAGCCTGCAGCCAGCTTGGAAAGTGCAGGGAGGGAATCCCCTCAGGCTGCTTTTCCAGCAGTGTGTCCAGGTGGATGAATGGGGTAGACTTTGGAGGGAAATAAATGCAGATTTCTGGTGATTGGGTCACCCCCTTAAACAAGGGATGTGACAGGATGGGACCAGCCCTGCATGGCATCTTTATCTTTAATCCACTTTCCTCCTATTAATCTTTTCTTCCTGCTTCTTTGGTCTCCTCCATACCATGGACCTGCTCCAGGACAAGAGATTTTCCAACAAGTATTGTATCTAACTTGAAAAAGATTCAAATGATTTTGGTTCTTGTTTCTCCCCCTCTTGCTGACACACCCTGGTAGGTGATGCCATGATGGAGTCTGGAACCACCTGGGGTGTCACCTGTGTCCCTGTGTCTGCTGTTCCAACACCTCCATGGCACGGTATGAGCACCAGGTCTTTATTTGCTTTGAAATGCTATATTTTATGTAGTTCAGACAGAAAACTGGTACCTACAGCTTTGCTTCCTCCTGAACTGGAATGTTGTGCTGCTACACTGGAGTGGCTGTGACAGAGGAGAAATAAATAACGGCTGGAAATGGAGCTGTTTGGGGGCTCTTTAGCTCCCAAGTTTATTTATTTATTTTGTTCTAGTGATTGAAGTCAACCAACTGGAAGCATCTTTCTACCTAATCCTGGGGTGAGCAGGTGGCATTTTGGGATCCTCTGGGTCTTTATTCAAGGTCTTGTGATAACTGCATTTTCTTTTGGAAGGAGAAGGGAGAAGGTCCCGTGCTGGTTTGCTGCCTGTGAGTGAGTTCCCTCCTGCACAAGGGGCAGCTCCTCAGACAAGGACATTTGAGGGGCTAGAAGGGCAGTGGAGCTGGGAAGGGTCTGGAGCAGGAGGAGCAGCTGAGGGAGCTGGGGGGGCTCAGCCTGGAGAAAAGGAGGCTCAGGGGGGA
>JAWWEW010000033.1:14674823-14701255 GCA_035583185.1 Anabacerthia variegaticeps | reverse complement strand
GTGGGGACAGTGGAGAGGGTGGTGGGGACAGTGGAGGTGACACCAGCTGGGGTTGTGGGGTGAGGAGGGATGGGGACAGTGGAGAGAGTGGTGGGCACAGGGGTAGGGGCAGTGGAGGTGACACTGTCTGGGGTTGTGGGGTGAGGAGGGGTGGGGACAGTGGAGGTGACACCAGCTGGGGTGGTGGGGTGAGGAGGAGTGGGGACAGTGGAGAGGGTGGTGGGGACAGTGGAGGTGACACCAGCTGGGGTGGTGGGGTGAGGAGGGATGGGGACAGTGGAGAGGGTGGTGGGGACAGTGGAGGTGACACTGGCCGGGGTGGTGGGGTGAGCAGGGGTGGTTGTCCCTGTGTCCTCCATCCCTCCTGTCAGGCCGATGTCCAGGACACAGTCCAGCTCCCTCTGGGACTGTCTCTCCACCCAGCCCCTCACCAAGGGCTCGTTCTCAGCTTTCTTCAGCTCAGGGAGGTTCTTCCCAAGCAAATTTTTCACGTCGGTGACACTGAGTTTCTGCAACACACACAGGCACACATAACAACACTTCCTTTGTTCATCCTCGCTGCTGGTATCACCCTGGAATGCTCTTCTAATGGGGCTGCAGAGCGAGGAAAAACTTCCAAAAGAAAACTTATAAAGGCAAAGAAGTGGAGAATTGGTGACTTGGTGGGACTCAGACCTCAGCCCCCTGCTCAGGGGGACAGGGGCAGGGGCTGTACCTGCAGTTCCTCGGGATTTAGGGTGAGGAAGGTCTCCATGTCCATGTCTATGGCCACGCCAGCATCAGCCAAGTCCTTCAGGTCCTTTGCTGGAGCTCCACCTTAAAGAGAGCACATGGGGCACCTGCACATGTACAAATCATTCCAAGAGCTCTGGGGAGGTTTTGGAGGCTGCCAGACCTGCCTCTAGCATGGCCAGACCTGCCTCTGGTGTGGCCAAACCTCCCTGGTTGAGGAAGAGACACCAAACCTGGCGGTGGGAAGGAGGGTGGAGGTGGAAGTGCCTACCCAGGTAGGGCTGGATTCGGCAGTAATACGTGCTGGGCGTGCTGGCCAGGCCAGCAAAGGCCACCTTGGCTTTGCTGTAGAGCAGATCCTTTTTGGTTTGGGAGCATGAAGAAATGTTTAACTGTCCAGCAGCCCTGGAAGGGAGGGCCATGGGTCAGAGCAGGGCAGCACCCCAAACCATGGCTGAAGTGTTCTCTTGGCTGGGGGACATGTGTGGGCTGTCCCTACTCATGGTGTCATGATGATCCCACCGTGCTGCCCGTGAGTGGGCTGGGCTAAAACAGAGCTGGGGGTCTTCCATCCCACCACCCTTTTCCTCGCAGGACCGAGGAGCATCCCCAAGAAGTGCCTCACCCTATGGATTCTGCGGGAATTTGCTCCAGCAGCTCCTCTTGCAGGTTGCAGAGGTGTTTGCCCCCAATCTTCTGGAGCAGGGACCCTGTCAAGGTGCCCCCCAGGGCCAGGTACCTGCTGAGCAGCTGCTGCATCTGTGGGGCACAGGGTATGTGGTGGGACACTGGGAGGGCAGGGAGCTGCTCCCAGTGAAGACCCAAACACCTTCACCCCAAGCCAGGCTGGGGTGTGGCCGGCCACAGTTTGGGTTCCCCAGCACCCATCCCTCACTGCTGCCCTGGATTTACCTGGGAATCGTCCCAGGCCCCGTCTGAGGAGTTGAGCAGGGCTGAGAGTGTGTCACTGGATGTCACTGACCACTGGCTGATCTCCTGCGCCGTGTACAGGCGGGACAGTGAGCCCAGTCGCCTCAGCTGCTCCTCTGGGATCCCTGATGGGTAAGACTGTGGGGAGAGAAGGGAAAAGGGGGCACAAATGGGCACAGAGGAACTGCTCAGGCACCTTCACCCCATGTCCATTGATGCCCTTGCCTGCAGAGGGTCGTGCCCATCCTTCTGAGGGGCTGCCAGGACCCCCTGCTTTGTGTCATCCCTTACCTGGTCCACCTTTTCTTTCATGATCTGGAAATATGGTAAGGGCAGTGGCTGCTCCACCAGAGCCTCCAGGTTTTCTATTAGGACGTCATTGCTCAGGCACAGCTTGAATTGCTCAGGGGAGTAGTAATACAATGCTATGGGGTCTCTGGTGATGGTGTGGGTTGTGATGGGCTCAGACCGGCAGCCTGGGGGCAAGGAGCTGTGTCAGACAAATGGTGTGTCCCCCTTCCCACCTGGCCCTGGCCCTGGCACGGGGCTCAGAGCCCCTTGGAAGAGCCCTGCTGAGTGAACAGGGAATGGCAATCACGTGGCTCAAGGCACTGTGGATCCTCCTCCCCTCCCTGGGTCCCCCACCCATGAAGATGCCTTGTTTGCTTTCATTCCTCAAACTTATTTCTGAAGAATGTGGGGATTTTTTGCAGCCCAGTTGCACTTTGTTCCGTGAGAGGCAACTAAAATTTCTCCAGGTCACCTCCAGGAGCATCCTCGGATCTTGGAGCATCCTCCTGGTGCTGACCCTGCCTGGGGAATACCCCACCCCATCCCAGCCCGGCTCCTTCCCAGCTGCTGCTGCCACATTCCTGCTCCCAGGTAAGAGCAAACTCTCCAGTGTGCTGGGAGGTCCTTTCCCCACTTCCCCGGTTACTTTATGGGAATCCCACAGCTTTCTGCCTGGGGTTCTGTCCCTTTTCCTGGGAGCACCCACACACCAACCAGCACCAGGGCATTTTTCCCCCTCCGAGTTCTGAACTGGTCTGGATTGGTGAACACTTACCATCCGTGCTCCTTTTCAGCCTGGGATGGGAGGGAGCTGATGCTGCTGCAAAGGCCCTGAGGAGGATCAGGGATCTGTGTTAGCCCCGTAAAGGAAGGGAATGCTTGGTGTATTTGTGCTCCAGCAGGAGCCCAAGCAGTTGGAATCCCAGCCTGGGTGCTGGCACAGAACCGGCTGTGTGAGGCTGTAAATCCTCCCCTCCCCAGTGACCTCTCACAGCAGCCGGGATGTGGACGTGGGGAGAAATCAAATACACACCAGCCCCACTGCCCAAGACCCTCCCAGACCCCCAAAATCCTCAGAGCCCCCGACTGGGCTGTACTTACTCAGGGTGCTGCTCAGCAGTGGACAGGACAGCTCCAATGATCAGGGCAGCCTGGGGACAGAGTGGGGGATGCTCAGCCCAGGCAAGGAATGGGAAGAAGGGATCTTAGATGCAGGGAATGGGAAGAAGGGATCTTAGATGCAGGGAATGGGATCTGACCCGGCTGCAGTGGCTGCTTTCCACGAGCCACAGGCTGCCAAGAATCACAGCAGCCCCGAGGCTGCCCTGGTGACATGTGGGGACAAAAGCCACCACAGCCACTCTCACTAGTGGGGACCCTTCAGTGGGTCTGTTCCTGCTTTGCTGGAGATGGAGGGGCTGGGAGCCCATCAGGGTCCCAGCCCTTGGTTTGGGAGCAGGGCAGGGAAGCTGCTGGGAGTGGGACTGGGATGAGGTGGGATGGGATGGGACAGGACAGGACAGGCCATGGGCTGCACCAGGAGACAGTGGGCAGCTCTGGCACCTCCAGCACCAGCTGAGAAGTTGTGGGAAAGCCCTGGAGTGCTGGGAGCCAGCAGAGCTGGGGGACTCACCACTGCAGCTTTCACCAGGTCTGTGGAGACACCTGCAAGAAGAGGCAGCAGGTTAGGAAACACCCATGAATGTATGTACAGGTGGTCGGGGCTGTTCCACAGCAGCTCCAGGTTTAAAGTCTGGGAAGAGCCTTTTCTTTCATAATTTAATGACGTGTAGTTAAACTGGCAATCACTATGCAGACAGCAGCCCCCACCCTGAGCACCCCCGTAGTCCCTCAGGGTGGGTCTGGAAGACAAAAAGGGATAAATCTGTCCATGGAAATCTGTCTCTGTCCTTGGGAGAAGCCCCCGCTGCCTGTGGATGGTGAGGGGAGCAGGAGGCAGTGCAGGGAATGCTGAAGCTGAGCAGGATGGGGGTGAGGAGGGGTCCTGGGGGTCAGTGGGGGTCCTGGGGCAGCTTTAGGGGGACAAGGTGTCACTCACGGTGGCAGAGGGTGATGGCTGCAGGGGCTGCCCAGCCCATGGTGCTGCTGCCGGGGCTCTGTCCTTGGCGTGGGCTCAGAGAGCCGTGTCCGACGCTCGGGGTTTTGGGAGGTGCTGGGGGTCCTGCAGCCGATTGTCTCAGCCAAACCCAGGGCTGGAGCCGTGTCCCACATGCAGGGTCGGTGCTGGGGGTGGCACTGGGGCTCCTGCAGCTGATTCCGTCACCCAATGCCGGAGCTGTGTCCCACACCTGAGCTTCTTGGAAGGTGCTGGGGTCCTGCAGCCGATTGTCGCACCCGGCGCTGAGGTTGGAGCTGCGGGGTCAGGCTGGCTCAGAATCCCCCCTGTGCTCTGTGATGCCCCCAGAACCGAGGGAGAGATTTTAAATCCCATATAACAGAAAACAGGACGTTGTTTCCCACCACCAGCAGAAACTCCCCAGTACCTTGTCCCCTCCGACACCCACTCTCTGCTCCCACCAGTGCCCCTCCATCCCGCAGCTCCACACCAGCACAGACTGGGAGAAATCCCATGTAGCCCAGTGGAGAAGTAAAGGTGTTTCCCTGCCCTGTACCCACCTCCACCTCCCCGACAGAACCCCCATCCCCGCTCCCAAAATTCCCTCGCCGGGCTCAGCGCTGCCCGCTTATCTCCGCCTGAACTCCACGTAAGGAATTTCCCCCCTTAGGGCTCATTTTGCTGCCCAAATCCCACCGTGGCCGTGCCGAGCCGCTCTCCTGCTCTCCGTCCCGGGGTGTCCGGCTCGGGTGGAGGTGACAGGGGGAAGGTGCTGTCCCCCCGCGGGGCCGGGATGGGCAGCGCTCCGCACTTATCTGTGCGGGGTGGGGATGCAGCTCCGAACGCGGGGTGTGACGGCGCAGTTTCTCAACACTGTTTTCTCAGGCTCCTTTCCTTCTCCCCGGTTTTGGTTTGTGCGTCTGGTGTTTATTTTGCCTTGTAAAGGAAGCTTTTGACCTCCGGGTTCGGCTGAACGCAAAATGAACCCAGAAGGACTTAAATCCTTCGGGTTGGGGATTTCGGTGCTCCTGGGGGACACAAAGGTGCTCCCAGAGAGTGGTAAACCTTTTGAGGTGTAAACCTTTTGAGGTGTTCAGGGGATTATTTTATAGGGCAGATATGTATTTTATATATTACTTATATATTATTTTATGGGGTGCAGAACAGACGAGTGCTCAGCGATGGGTTCAGCACCGCTGTCCATCCTTTTCCCATTAACCATGGACAATCCCATTCCCTCTTTTACAGCTGTCTCCCTGGCCATGCTCAGAAATGCCATCCAGCATGTGCCAGGCAAGAGACCAAAAAGAAAGGAAGCAAATCCTTCCCGAGGCTGTGGGCTGACAACCTGGAGGAGCCTGATACTGTGAGCACAAATGTTATCTGAGCATTTTTCCTGGGAGAAGGGCGGGATGAGAGCAGTGGGAGTGGGTAGCTGGGCTGTCAGAGGGCTGCACCCCCTTCCCGGCCAGGTTTGGGGGTGCCAGCCTTTTCCAAGGGTCCCTGGGGCTGCTGGCACTGTGCCGAGGGGGGTTTGCCACCCCCAGTACTCCCAGCTGTGTCCTGTCCCCAGTGCCACCCCCCCAACCGGTCCTGCAGCCCCAGGGCTCGGCCACCGCCCGCGGGTGTTGCTGGTTTCTATTTTGGAAGGATTTACTGTGAAAATAGCTCCTGTTGCAGTGGCAAAATTACAGAAACTCGTTTGCTATGAGGCTGCTGGTGGGACACGGCCCCTGCCCCGGGCTGGCTGGACAGGGGTGGCTGGAGCAGAACGGCAAGGACACATCAGGGCCCCTTGGTGGGTCACTGAGTCCACTGTGTCCCCACAGAGCTTAAAACTGACCCTGAAACACCCTCAGGAGGCATCAGCACAGGAGGATCCACCTTAAACTTGAACGTGCCGAGGAGCATCTGCCCCAGTCCCTTCCCTGGGACCTCAGCAGGTCAATTTTGAGCTCTGACTGCATCTCCCTGTGCCAGGTCAGCTGGGAATGCTCCCTTCCCTCAATCAGCTGCTCTCTGCCCTTGCCAGGTTTGTAATCATAAAAAAAAATCAAAAAAATCTCAGTCTTGAAGACAGCAAATAGTTCCTCTGGGTCTTCAATCAGTTTGCCCATTGCTCCAGCCTGAGGAATGACTGTTCATGTTCAGGAGTTACACAGAAATCATAGAATCCTGGAATCGTTTGTGTTGGAAGGGCTGGATGGGTTGAAAGCCCATCCAGTGCCACCCCCTGCCACGGGCAGGGACACCTTCCACCAGCCCAGGTTGCTCCAAGCCCCGTCCAACCTGGCCTTGGACACTTCCAGGGATGGAGCAGCCACAGCTTCTCTGGGCACCCTGTGCCAGGCCCTCACCATCTGCACAGGAAGGAATTCCTTCCCAATAAACAACCTAACCCTGCCCTCTGGCAGTGGAAAGCCATTCCTCTTTGTCCCAAGTCCCTCTCCAGCTCTCCTGGAGCCCCTTTAGGTGCAGGAAGGGGCTCTCAGGTCTCCCTGGAGCCTTCTCTTCTCCAGGTGAACACCCCCAGCCCTCCCAGCCCTGCTCCAGCCCTTGGAGGGCTCAACAAATGAGGGGTGACAGCAGCTTTCCCTATGCACCCCCTAAGCCCTGTTTGTTCAGGGGCTGCTCCCCATCTCCTTGCCAGGGAGATGCAGCATTCCCAAACCAGGAGCTTTTCTCCTGCCCCAGGTCTTTGTTTTGGGACCACCCCAGTGCCTGGTGCTGGCAGGGACATGCAGGGGACAGGGTATGGCACCAACACCTGCCCCTGCTGCCTCCACTGACCTCAGCCAGCTCGGCTCCCAAACCCGGGAGGGCTCTGGGGTTGCTCATCCCGGTGGTTTCAGCCAGGGAATTTCAGCAGGGTGAGGACTGACACCTTTGTGTTTGTGCTCACACAACAGGTTGGCCGGGTTGGAGCCCCCGGGCTGGTCCTGCTGGGCCGGTCTGGGCTCATTCCTGGAAGCCCCCAGAACCGAGTTGGATTGAGAGACAGGGAGTGCAGGGCAGAGACACGTTTAATACAGAGAGGGGCACCTACACAGATACTGCAAAGGGCACAGAACGTCACGACACACACCCCAGCACGAGTGGATTCACAGCCAAGGGCCCCGTGGCAGTGCCGGCAGAGAGGAGGGAGCAGGACGGGACGCCGGGAAGGGCATCTGGAAAACACTCTCTGCAGGGTAAGGGAAACACCTATTGATCTCTGCTTGCTGTGGTGTTGGGTAGAAGTGCAGCACACAGAGGCTGATGGTGCTGTGGGTGTGGGGGCTCCTCGACACAGCCCCCAGCAGGGATGGTCCACCAGTGTTCCCATATCCCACCCGTGATCACCAGCCCCATCCCGGACATGCCCTGCAGGGCCTGAGGGAAGGGCAGGCTGTGTCCCACCTGTGACACTGCCAATCTCCCCTGGCACTTTTCAGCACCTCCCGTGCACGTCACGCACCTTCATTCTTTGGCAAACAAGCTCATGGCCATAATTTACAGCTCCGGGACCCGCCCGCGGCTGCTTCTCCCTGCCCGGCCACTCCTGGGAGGTGGGATGGGCAGGGAGGGACACTGGGAGGAAGGAGTTGGGTCTCCTGCTCCTCCAAACCCCTCACCGAGTCCTCTGCACCAGCTCAGGAGCCCAGGGCTGGCACCTCAGAGCCATCCCTGCCCTGCAGTGGTGGCACCAAGCCACAAAAGCACGGTGACAAGTCCCCAGCCAGGTGCTGCAGCACCTTGAACTTGCACCCACCAGCACCCGGGGACACGAGGGATGGGTGAGGCAATTCCCCCCAGGATTACGGTGACCTGCAGGGTGTGTACACCCACGAGAAGAGGGCTGTGATGTTTTATTGCCCCTCAGGGTGGGAATCTGAGTTGTGTGGAAGCCAACAGGTGCATTTTCCATGGGAAAGGGCTGGTGGGGTGACAACAACTCTGGGCTCATGCTGATGTGCTGAAGCCCTCGGGATGGGGCTGTGTGTGCAGTGGGCTCCAGCCCCTCTGTCTCCCCCCAGCTGTCCTGTTCTCCTCATTTCCAAATGTCCTCCAAGGGCTGCAGAGTATGAGCAGGGTGGGAAAGCAAAGCAGGATGGCCAGCAAAGCAAGGGCACTTCCAGAGAAACTCTTCCAGGATTCTCACGAAGCCAAGCACCAGCAGAGCCGAGCCATCACATCAGTCCTCAGGTTTTCTTTCAGCTTCATCCAGTTCCTACTGCTCCACAGCCTTCCCAAACTGTCCAAAGGACCTGCCTCTGAAAACCTGCCACCCCAGGAGCCACACCATGGGACCAAGACAGGACTCGTCTGGGTAAGCAGCAAGGGGCTCATGTCCTCTGACCCACCTCAGCAGGGGTTACACCCACACCCAGGATAAAAGCAGGAAAGGCAATGCCAGTAGAAGCAATAATAAAATCCATTAAAAAACCTTTGGGCTGCTGGCTCTCCGACCACAGAAATACTAAAAATACCTCATTTCTGAAACCACCCGTATTTTACAACCCCTAAAAGACTAGATTCTCTCCTAGAAAATTAAAAAAAGTTTAAAATTCCTTTGTATCAATTCACTCACCTTCACCAAACCTTTAAAAACCCCATGGGTGGGCTGCGGGACGAAGGGAGTGCGAGGGCAGCACTTTGGTGGCAGGCAGGGACCTCTCCTGTGCCCGTCCCAGCTCCATGGGCCAAACACCTGGAGCATCCCAGAACTGGGGGGCTGTTGGTGTCCCCAGGCTCTGCTCCAGCCCCCCGTGTCCCACCTCTCTCACAACACGTGCCAGTGAGTGCAGCAGCTGGAGCAAAGGGAATGGGGGACATGGACACTGAAGCTGAACCCAGCATGTCCTCCCCTCACTGTGCTGGGTTGCACCTCAGCATCCAAGCACGGAGGGTTTGTGGCAATGTCCATGGCAAAGGCAGTGTCTGTGCTGCTCTGGCTGTGCCCGAGCCCCAGGACAGGGATGGAAAGCTTTGGGGTCACTCTAAGCTGGAGCATGACACTGACTCTGCTGCTGAGGCCCAGAGTAGGGAAAGGGGCATCCCATGGCCACATGGATGATGGACATTAAAAAACCAACCCATCCTAATCGCTGCTAAAATCTGCCTAATCCCAGCCCCAGCAGTGAGGGAATGGCACAGAGGAAGGGCAGGTTTGGAGCCAGCACTGGGCTCCATGGGGTCCTGCTGGGACAAGGATGGAGTGCTGGGCTGGAGATGCAGAGCTGTGGCTCTTGCTCACTCCAGAGCCCACTCTGCCAACCACTGCTCACACCGTGCCCGCTGCTCCTCCGGCTCTGCATGCCCGGCCTTACTCCGTGCCTCCTCCTCCTCCTCCCCACCACCACTCAGGGCTTCCTGGCTCTGCTCCTCCTCCTCTTCCTCCTCCTTCTGCGTCGCCTTGTCCTTGAGCTCCTGGATGGTGTCATCCAGCCGGTGAGTGACGCTCTGGGGCACCCAGTTGGCATCCAGGGCGGGGACGAAGGGGTCGGGCGCGCACACCTCAATGAGCTCCTGGCGGGTGGGGATGCGCAGGTAGTAGGCGTGGAGCATCATCCTGTAGGGGCTGCTGTCCTTGCGCAGGCTGTACGTGAAGTCCCCCACGATGGGGTGGCCGATGGCACTGCAGTGAACCCGCAGCTGGTGAGTGCGCCCTGGGGACAGCAGGAGGGGAAAGACCAGTGACAGCTTATCCCTGAATCCCTCCTTGGGTGTGTGAGGTGACAACGCATCACATAACTCTTGTGCCCCCTGAGCCTGGAAGTTCTCAGCTTCCCTCATCCCTTTCCAGGCTCTGCTTCCATGTCAGAGCCCCCCAGAGCTCCACCCCGACCCCAACCCCACCTGTCAGTGGCTGCAGCAGCACTTTGGTTACGGGGTCTCCGCTGTAGGATCCATGCTCCAGCACGATCAGCTCCGACTGGCAAGGCTTGGGGTTTTCACAGCCTGCAACGAGACCCAAATTGGGGTTTGTCATGCCCAGCGTGGCCTGGGGGGTCTGGGCAGTGCAGGGAAGGGGGGTCCCTCACCCTCCGTGCCGTCGATGCACATCATGTGGGTCATGCCCTCCGTGGTGTTCTTCCCAATGGCATAGCGGATCGTCATCCGGCTCTGGCTCACGTGGCCCCTCACCTGGGGGGCAGAAAGGTGGTTTGAAACTGAGCTCTGGCATGGGCTCCTCACTGACCCCACAATGACAGGAATCATGGAATCACAGAATGGGAAAGATTGGACGAGACCGCAGTGGGGTCATCCGGTCCAACCTCCCTCTTCAAGCAGGGTTTTCCCAGAGCATGTGGCACAGGATTGTGGCCAGATGAATGTTCGAAGCAGAGACCAAATTACAAGTCATAGAATTGTAGAATCCTGGAATGGTTTGGATTGGAAAGGAACTTAAAGCTGTTCCAGTTCCAGTCCCTTCTACTAGCTCAGGTTGTTCCAAGCTCCATCCACCCTGACCTTGGACACTTTCAGGGATGGGGCAGCCACAGCTTCTCTGCCAGGGCCTCACCCCACTCCAGGAAACTATTTCTACCCCATATCCTATCTAACCCTGCCCTCTGGAGCACTGGAAGGGGCTCTGTGGTCATCCTGAACCCTTCCTTTCTCCAGGCTGAGCCCCAGCTCTCAGAGCAGAGATGCCCAGCCCAGAGCAGGGGCTGGCAGTGTGGGCTCACCAGGGCCAGGTAGGCTTTGGTCACCAGCCGCTCCTTGAAACACCTGTAGGCGCTTCCCGCCGCCGCCTTGTTGAGCGCGACACACAGGGCCCCACTGGTGGAGAAATCCAGCTGGTGGCAGAACCTGGCGAGGACACAGGGTGGAGGAGCGTGCCAGGGACCCCCGGGCATCCCCCAGGGGAGGGCACAGCCCGGGGCAGCGAGGCCAGGCTCACCTGAAGCCGTAGTAGGTGTCGGGGTCGGCGAGCTCGGGGAAGCGGTGCTTGAGCTGGCTCTGCAGGGTCAGCGTCTCGTACCACATCTTGCTGTCGATGCGCAGGTCCCAGTGCTTGTTGACCACGATGAAGTCGGGGCTCTGGTACAGGATGCACAGGTTGTCGATGGTGCCCGGCTCCATGGCCAGCGCCCTGCGGGAGCCAGGGGGAAGCGGCGTCAGAGGAGGAGCCTCCCGCTGCAGGGTGAGTGTCACAGGGCTGGGACAGCACCCTGGGCATGCCGGGGTGGGCTGGGAGCGGGGCTGGAGGGGGCACCCCATGGCACTGGACAGGGACCAGTGCCACCGGCATCCCCCTGCTGGGCTGGGAGCGACCCCAGTGGCACCCAGCATGGGTCCCTCAGCCTCACCAGTGTCACCTGCCTGAATGCCAGAGCCACACTGGTGTCACCCCCTTGTGTGTCCTGCAGCCTCCCCAGTGTCACCCTAGTGTCACCCTGCTCAGTCCAGGGTGACACCAATGTCACCCCCCCGTGTGTCTCGCTGTCACCCCACTGTCACCTCACTGTCACCCCACCCAGTCCAGGGTGACACCAATGTCACCCCTCTGCATGTCCCGCAATCTCCCCAGTGTCACCCCCGTCACCCTGCTTGGTCCAGGGTGACACCAATGTCACCCTCCTGCATGTCCCGCAGCCTCCCCGGTGTCACTGTTGTCACCCCCCTGTCACCCTGCTCGGTCCAGGGTAACACCAATGTCACCACCCTGTGTGTCCCACTGTCACCCCAGTGTCACCCCGCTGTCACCCTGCCCGCTCCAGGGTGACACCGGTGCCACCCTGACTGTCCCTCATCCCGGCGGCGGGACGGGCCTGCCCACACTGCCCCCCTGGGGCCGAGCTGCGATCCCGGCGGCTCCGCTTGGGCAGAGGGGACACCGTGAGGGGACACCGTGAGGGGACACAGGGGAGGGGGCCCGCCCGGCGCTGAGACACCGCCCCCGCGGCCGCCCCTTGCCCACCTGCGGCGCGGTGCGGGCGGGCCGTGCCTACACCGCTTCCGTCCGCCACACCGGCTCCGTCTGCCACACCGCCTCCATCGCCTGCATGTCCCACACCGCCTCCATCCCCTCCCTCCCCTCCATTGCCCACATCGCCTCCATCGCCTCCACCGGCCCCGCCGGCGCGGGCCGCGCGTCGCGTCCAATCAGCGCCACCCCCGCCGCGCGTCGCGTCCAATCAGAGCCGTCCCCGCTGTGCGCGCCGCGTCCAATCAGCGCCGCCCGCGCCGCGTCCAATCAGCACCGCCCCCAGCCGCGCGTCGCGTCCAATCAGCGGCTGCGCCGCGGCGTCCCGGCGCGCCGCAGCCAATGAGCGGCGCGGGCGCGGCGGCGCGCGGGCGGAAGCGCGGCGGGCACGGCCCATGGCGGGCACGGATGGCGATGAGTTCTACGAGCGCTTCGCGGCCGAGCTGGAGGTGCTGGCGGAGCTCGGAGGTGGGAGCGGCACCGGCACCGGCTCCGGGAGGGCGGGGATGACCCAGCGGGGCCCGGCGTGGCCGGGAGTGCCCGCCCCGCTCACCGTCCGCCCGTCCCCGCTTTGCAGATGAGCCGTCGCCACCCGAGGCCGGCCCCAGAATCTCCCGGTTCCGGGGCTCGAAGCGGCCGCCGCAGGAGCCCGACCTGCCCGGCGACGGAGGGGCTGTGTGCGCTCCCCGCGGGTCCCCAGCACAGCCGCAGCCCCACAGTAGGTTTGAGCGGCTCCCCGCGGGCCGCAGAGCCCGGCCCGGCCTGCCTGGGGTGCCGCTCTCCATCAGCGACGCCTCTCCTCTCCCTCCCTCCCTTCCTCCTCTCCCTCCCCGGGTCTCTTGCAGCCCCGAAGCCCAAGCGGCAGCGCCTGGAGGCCGTGAAGAGGCTGGACTTTGGTGCAGACGATGAGCCGGATCCAGAGGTCTCCTGGGATGGGGCCCCAGAGGCGCCTCCTGCGCCCCACAACGCCAGGTTGGCCACCTTGGACCCCGTTTTTAGCAGCACCCCTTGGCCCCCACCGTAAAGGGGTTCGGGGGTCCTTTCCCTCGCCCCTGCTAAAGGGGTTTGGTGTCCTGCAGCTCGAACCACCTGGAGATGAGTGGGATGACGCCCCTGCAGACCACCCCACCCTCTGAGAAGAAGCAGGTCCTCAAGAGACCACCCATCCTGGAGGATTATATCAATGTGACATCCACCCAGGGCACCAGGGTCTTCCTGGTGCTGAGGGACGATCCCTGCAGGACAGGGGTGGAGGTAAGGAGGGGTTTCAAGGCTGGGTTTGCCCCTCTGTGCTCTCCAGCTGGCTTAGGAGGGGCTGTTTGTGCTGTGTCCTCGCAGCTCCCGGATTCCCTGGGCTGGAATGCACGCAGGCCACTCCACCTGCTGGGGGTGCCTTTCTCCTACCTGAAGGAGCAGGTGGATGAAGAGGTACCACATCTCACACCGACCTTCCCACCTTTCCCTGCCACCCCTGGGAGCCACAGGGTTGGCCCCCAAATCCCTGTTCCCCCCAGCTGTGGCTTAGTGGGGTGTCCCTGACCCCCCTCTCGCCCTCTTTGTGCTCCAGCGTCGCAGGCGTGTTCGGGAGGCATCCCAACAGCTGACTGAGATCATAAACAGGTGAGATGTTGGGATGAAATCCCACCCTCTCCCTGCCACGCTGCTGGATGTGCCTCCCAAGATGCTCCACAGGGTCCAGATTTTTGGGACCTACAAGCAGAGGAGCCTCTTTGCCCTCATCACCCTCAGCTTGGGAAATCTGGGTGTAATTCCCAGCCCTTCCCTGACTCCCTGGGTGCTTTGGGTGAGTTAATTCTTTCTTGCAGTTGCCTTGGGAGCGAGCCCAGCACTGAGAGCCTGGAGCCTGGTGGGGACACGGATGTGGCAGCCGAGGAGGAATCTGCCTCCCATTGCCTCTGGGTGGACAAGTTCGCCCCCCAGCGCTACATGGAGCTGCTCAGTGATGATGTGAGGTGCTGGGACAAGGGGGGGCTTGGGCTTGAGGGGGCTTAGCACCTCTGTAACTCTTCCTGATGCTGTGGGATCAGGGTGTTGCCTTTGGAAATGCTGGGCCTTCCTGGGGGCAGTCCTGAGTCCTGGAGAGTTTGGGATGGCAGGTTTTTAGCTGGAGGCTGTGGAGCTTCTGCAAAAGAGACTATGAAACATGACTAAAAAGACTGAGAGAGTTTTATCCACAATTGTGGGCTACTTTGGGTTTTTTTTGAATATTAGAAGTTTTGTAGGGAATTAGAAATGACAGAAGGAGCTGAGAAGTGCTGAGCTGAGCCAGGACAGAGGAGAGACAACAGGGATGGGGCTGGTGGGACTTATCCTGGGTTTCCCTGTGGGATGGTGGTTGAGCTGGGAAGGGAAGCAACGTTCCCATGCTGTCCCAGGAGATGCCAGGTGGAATGCTGAGCAGGCTGTCCCATGAAGGAGAGCCTTCCTCTGTCCTTGGCCGGATCCTTCCAAGGTTCCATGGATTTTTTCCCCTAATCTTCAGTACACAAACCGCTGCCTTCTGAAGTGGCTCAAGCTCTGGGACACGGTGGTGTTTGGCAAGGACAAGGCTGTGAAGAAGGGCAAGCCCAGCAGTGCAGCTCATCCCCCATTCAGCCATCCCAAGGAGCATCCAAATAAGTGGAAAACGAAGGTCCAGCTCACAGAGGAGATTCTGGAGGCTGAGCTGGACCAGCACAAGAGACCCAAATACAAGGTGAGCAAGACAGGACATTGCTGTGGTGAGTCCCTTGTCCATCCTGCCAGTAGGGTGAAGAGCAAGGTTGTCCCCTCTTTGGTGAGAGCTGGAGGAAGCCCTTCCTCGCTGCCTGCTCTGCTGACCTGCCCTCTGTGCCACAGGTAGCCCTGCTCTGTGGCCCTCCTGGCTTGGGGAAGACCACGCTGGCCCACGTCATCGCCAGGCACGCGGGCTACAACGCCGTGGAGATGAACGCCAGGTGAGGCCCTGCCACCAGGACTGGTGCAGGTGGTGCCATGCCAGACGTGATCCGGGGGGTGACGGTGTCCCTGGGGGTGATGGTGTCCCCGGGGGGTGATGGTGTCCCCGGGGGGTGATGGTGTCCCTGGGGTGACAGTGTCCCCAGGGCGATGGTGTCTCAGGGGTGGCAGTGTCCCTGGGGGATGATGTCCCCGGGGTGATGGTGTCCTGGAGTCACGGTGTCCCGGTGCTGTTGCTGGTGGTGATCCTGTGCCAGAGGCCATCCCTTGCCACAGTAACGTGGCACACCTTGCCCTGCAGTGATGACCGCAGCCCTGAGGTGTTCAGGACCCGCCTGGAAGCTGCCACACAGATGAAGTCAGTGCTGGGGGCCAACGAGAAGCCCAACTGCCTGATCATCGATGAGATCGACGGCGCGCCCGCGGTGAGACCCCGGCACCTTTGGCATTAACCCCTTCATTATCACCCCCTTGGCAGCTCACCCCCTGTGCCACCAGCTGTTTCTTGCCTCTCAGCAGCAAGAGCTCATCTTCCTGGCGTTGGTTTTGTCCCCAAGGCGTCTATCAACGTGCTGCTGAACATCATCCACCGTAAGGATGTGGCGGGAGAGGGAGCGAGCGGTGCGGGCCGGAGGCAGCGGCGTGAGGGTGGGCTCTTGCTCAGGCCCATCATCTGCATCTGCAACGACCAGTGAGTGTCACCTGTATGTCTGGGGGGGGACAGAGAGCTGAGACCCTGCCCCGAGTGAACAGGTGGCTGCTGTTGGTGTCTCCCTTTGAGTGGAGCGTGTCAGATCTGGGGTCAGTTTTGGGCCCCTCATGACATGAAGGACATTGAGGGGCTGGAGCACCAGGAGTGGCTGAGGGAGCTGGGGGGGCTCAGCCTGGAGAAAAGGAGGCTCAGGGGGGACCTTCTCACTCTCTCAACTCTTTGACAGAATGGGGGAGCCAGTGGGGGTGACTTGGGCTCTTCTCCCAGAGAACAGGGACAGGAGGAGAGGGAACAGCCTCAAGTTGCACCAAGGGAGGTTTAGGTTGGATACTGGGAAAGTTTCTGCACAGAAAGGACAGTCCAGCCCTGGCACAGCTGCCCAGGGCAGAGGTGGATTCCCCATCCCCAGAGGGATTTAAAAGCCATATGGATGTGGCCCTTGGGGACATGGCTTAGTGGTGGCCTTGGCAGTGCTGGGGGAATGGTTGGCCTGGATGTTCTTAGAGTGAACAGTTCCATGGTTAGTGGCTGGATTCCTTGCCCTGCTGTGGTCCCTCAGAGCCCTGTGCTCCCTTCCCAGGTACGTGCCCGCGCTGCGCCCGCTCCGGCAGCAATCCTTCCTGCTGCACTTCCCCCCGACGGCTCCGTCCCGGCTCGCCCAGCGCCTCAGCGAGGTGGGGCACAGCTGAGGGCCCCTCTGCCCCCCCATGGCTGCCCAGCCCTCCCTGCTCACCCCCCTCCTGCTCCCACAGATCGCCCTCCAGCAGGGAATGCGGGCGGACACGGGGGCACTGCTGGCCCTGTGCGAGAAGACGGAGAACGACATCCGCTCCTGCATCAACACCCTGCAGGTACCGGGGACACCGGGGTGGCCTGGGGGACACAGGGTGCTCTGCACTCCCATGGGGATGGAGGGAAACAAACTCTGTCCCAGACAGCTCCCTGAAATACCCACCCTGTTCCCTGTGCTGTTTTAACCCCACACATGAGGAAGAGGGAGGTGTCTGGCTTTCCCCAGAGCAGTGGGGATCCCCTGTCCCTCTGTGCCCATCCCCTCAGCCCCTCACTCGTGTTGCAGTTCCTGCACGGCCGAGGGCAGAAGGAGCTGAATATGCACATGGTGCAGACGATGAAGATCGGCTTGAAGGACCAAAACAAGGGACTCTTCTCCATCTGGCAAGAGATCTTCCAGCTCCCCAGGGCCCAGAGGTAAAAGGAGGGATTTGTTGTGTGTGCTGCCTCATAGTGCTGTGGCTGCCCCATCCCTGGGAGTGTTCAGGGCCAGGTTGGATGAGGCTTGGGGCAACATTCTGTGACTCCTTGCAAGATCTGGGGTGGAGAAGCATGAAAGGTGCTGGAGAGCTCCTTCAGCAGATTTGTATTAGTTGTAGAATCCCAGAATGGTTTGGATTGGGAGGGACCTTAAAGCTCATCCAGTGCCACCCCCTGCCACGGGCAGGGACACCTTCCACTAGCCCAGGTTGCTCCCAGCCCCATCCAACCTGGCCTTGGACACTTCCAGGGCTGGGGCAGCCACAGCTTCTCTGGGCAACCTGTGCCAGGGCCTGCCCACCCTCACAGGGGAGAATTTCTTTCTAATATCCAAGCTAAACCCACCGTCTGTCAGCTTAAAGCCATTCTAGATGCTTTTTGACTCCATTCAGTCAAATTTGGCACTGGCACTGCTTGCAGATTGCAAGGCTCCAAATACTCCTTTGCTGGTCCTTCCAGCACTGGGGAACCCTCAGCATTTCCCTTTGGGCTCCCCTCAGGCACAGGATAGGAATGGACCCCTCTTTGCCAGCCCAGCTCCTGATGGGTGACGAGGACCTGTCACACTTTGGGGGTCCCTCTGGCTTCAGCTCCTCCTCCTACCGCTTCCACCACATCCTGCACCTCGCCATCTCCTCGGGGGAGCAGGAGAAGCTTGCCCAGGTAAGAGCAGCCAGGGAAGGAGGGCCAGGCCCCTTCCTCTGTGTTACACTGGGGCTGAGCTCAGTGGGAAGCTCAGAATCCCAGTGCCATATCCTGGCAGGACCATCGAGCTGTTTAACCCACACCCCTTTCCAGGGCCTGTACGAGAATTTCCTGAGCATGAGGGTGCGGGACTCCAGCCTGGGCTCCGTGTGCCAGGCCCTGGAGTGGCTCTGCTTCTCCGACCTGCTGGGCCAGGCCATGCTGCACGGGCAGAGCTTCCAACTGCTGCGCTACCTGCCCTTCCTGCCCGTGGCCTTCCACCTGCTCTTCGCCGCCGCCGCCGTCCCCCGCCTGGCCTACCCCAGCAGCCAGCACGAGGCAAGGCTTGGGGGCATGGGGGCAGCTCTGTCCCCCGTGGGACACCGGGGCTGAGCTGTCCCTGCCCTGCCCCCAGGCCCTGGCCAAGCTGACCCACATGCAGAACCTCGTGGTGTCCCTGGTGTCGGGGGTGACGCCGGGCGCGCGGAGCCGTGCGGGGCAGCAGGTGCTGGTTCTGGAGGTGCTGTGCCTGCTGCTGGACATCATCACCCCCAGACTGCGGCCCGTGAGTGCCCCCAGCCCCCCTCACTGCCTTGGGTGACATGTCCCCTCTGCAAACCTCCCCGTGAGGCCTGGGGGACATCCCCCACCCTGCCTCACCCAGGCTGAGCTGTCTGGGATTTCTGTCCCAAATTTGGGGTTGGTTTGATGCTGCAGCTGATGCCAAGGTGGAGGGAAGCTGGGGACATGGCTCTGAGATCCCCAGCTCTGTGGAGGGGTTCTGGATCCCACCTGGGCTGGGCTTGGCTGAGCAGGGGTTTGGGGAGCTGTCACAGTCCCCACCCAGCACCATCAGTGGGTCTGGGATGGTTTTGTGTCCCGAGTAGGGAACTGAACCTGTCTGAACCTCGTGGGTATTAACTGTCCTTCCTCACACAGAGACAAACCCTGTGCTTCAGGCTGTTTCTGTGTGCCCTCCCAGGTGAACACTCAGCTCTACAGCCAGAAGGAGAAGCAGCAGCTGGCAGAGCTGATCAGCACCATGCTGGCCTACAACCTCACCTACCAGCAGGAGCGCCTGCCCGAGGGCCAGTACGTCTACAAGCTGGACCCGTAAGTGCCGAGGGGGAGGAGAAGCTGTGGGACTTCCCTCCTTCCCTGGGAGGGTGGGGAGGCCCTGGCACAGAGTGCCCAGAGAAGCTCAGGAGGGAGTTGGAACTCTTTGCTTTGCTCCATCCACAGCGTGGTCCAGCTCCCCATCACTCCCTTGGGCTGAGGCTGGAGCAGAGCTGGTTTAGCTTTAATGGGATTCAAGGAAAGGAAGCAGCTGCCTTTGGCTCTCACCAGAGCTGGCAGAGGAGGAACTGAAGCCACCAGAGGCTTGGGGCAGCAGGACAGAGCTGGTTCACCTGGGCACATCACACAGGGGAGGTCACTGTCACCATGGTTAATTTATAAATTACTGCCTTGGCCACTGCTTGACCTGACTCTGGCTCTGCTTTGAGCACATCCAGAGCCATAAACTCTTGGGAGCCTTTGGAGAGACAACACAGAGCTGGCCACAGTGAGGACGAACATTAATGTCTTCCTGGGGCAAAGTTAATTACAGAAATGAGCCTCTGTTAAATCAAGCAGCTGTATCTAATTACAGTGAAGTGCTTTAGTATGGTTTTTGTCTCATGGAAAGGCCAGTGGGGCTGTAGGGATCCATCCTCCCCTGCCCTCCCTATGCCACCTCAGTGTGGCCGTGGGGAGATGGTGTGACATTGGGAGCCACTTTTTGGCATTACTTTGCTTTACTTTGCCTTTTTTGTGAGTTCTGAGCCTGTTTGCTGGCTGTGCCCAGAATCAGAACCATCAGGGTTGGAAGAGACCTTCAAGGGCATCGAGTCCAACCATCAGATCTTGGAGATCATGGGGTTGTCACATCCCATGGCACCTGGAAGTTGCATCCCAGTGTCTCTCTGGCAAACAAAGCTGTTGTTGACAGCAGAACCTGTGTTTTCTCATTATAACTTTTTAAAGCATCAATTTGGCAGCGAATTTCTAAGTTACTGCAGAGCCATCTGACAGGGCAATATTTTATTTTAAGGGCAATAATATTGAATAACTAGTGAATAAATATGAAATATTTGGAGCTGGCAGAGGGCCTGAAACAGGCCTAACTGCAGACCTGGTGCCCCAGTCTCGTTAAGAGCCCAACTGCTCTGATGATCCAGAGTTCCTGCTCCTGGCTGTGTTTCACTGATCCGTCTCCCAGGGGCACCTCGGGCGATGCCAAGGTCGTGGCACTGCTCGTGCCCGAGCTGTGCTGTGCCCGTGCTCTTTTCAGGGCAATCTGTTCAGCACAGACCCGCTGCCATTTCCTCTGGCTGCTTTAAAACTGAGCTTAAAACCCCCTAATCCCTCCTGCCTTCCCACTGAGCCCCTTGGCTGCACGGTGGAGACTCGGAGAGGGCAGTGCTGGGGAAACTGAGGCAGCGTGGCAGGATCAGGGAGCGTGGAAGGGGCATGGCTGGGCTCCCCCTGTGCCAGGCTGCAGGTTGGGGAAGGATGTGCTCTTTTTTGGTATTGATTTCTCCTCCCTGCTGCCCCTCTTCGTGCCCCAGGAACGTGGAGGACGTGTGTCGCTTCCCGGATCTGCCGGCGCGGAGGCAGCTGAGCTACCAGACCAAGCAGCTCATTGCCAGGGAGATCGAGCTGGAGAAGATGAGGAGGACAGAGGCCTTGCTGCAGGCACGGAACCCCCCAGAGGTAGGAGGGGGGCTGTGTTTCTGGGGGGTGTTCCTGGGGATGTGGATCAATCCTTAGGGATGGCGTGGGGACGTGGTTTGTCCAAAGCAGCCGGTGGCTTTCGCTGTGCAAATGGAAATCCAGGATTAGCCCCCCCTCGCAGCTCTCTGCCTGCACATCTGCCTCTGGGCAGCACATCTGTGCTGGGGTGCTGAGCCCCAGTTTTTGCAGGAATTCTGGAAGGAAATGTTTGCTGTGAGTTAAAGCTTTCAGCCCTTCAGCTCTTGGAGGAGGTGGGAATTTTATGTGGGAATTTGGGTTTGTCTGGCTGCGGTTTGAATGTATCTGTGTGAGAATGGATCCTGCTCTTCCCTGCCTGCACCTTCCCTTCCTGCTTCACTTCCAAAGGACCCAAAGCCCCCAGAAGGAGCAGAGTTACTCTGCCCGCTGCCAAAACCCTCGTGGAGGCAGGAGAAAGTGGAAAAGGCTGAGAAATGTGTCGGGTGCAGCTGGTGCCCTCCCTGGTGCCGTGGGGATAATTAGTCCCTGAGAGCCCCTTGGTGCAGGGGCAGAGCTCCCAGGGGATGTGTGGGGCAAAGAGATGCTGCAAAAACATCTCAGGGCTCCTTGTTTACGTGGTACTGACTGTGAAGTCCCAGGGGAAGGGACTCCAGCTGGGGCTGATCCCATGTGCTGCTGCCAGGCAGAAAATGGTGGAAAAATCCTTTCTGAGCCATGGGGACGTCGTAATTAAACCCAGCAACAAATAGAGGGGGTGGGTGTGATGGGTGGCAGGGCCTCCATGTCCAAACCTTGAGCTCAGACACCCTGAGGGAACCCTTGCTCAGGTCTCTCCTCCCCACAGGATCCCAGGAATGGCCTCGGGGAGGAGCGAGGGGACTCGAGGCCATCGGGGACCCTCAACCACCAGCAGCGCCTGGAGCACATCGTGCGGAGAGCGGCCGTGGAGGACAAGGTGAGGGGCTGCAGTTCCTGCCTCAATTCCCACAGTGCTCCCCTGGCCTGCCAGACACTCACTGGCTCCACTGGAATCTAATTCTTTTAGCCCAGTTTCTTTTAATAGCCCAGTTCAGCACCGTGTGTCCTGCAAAGGCATCGCTGGGATTGCAGCCTTGGGATGAGTTGGGTCGGGGTGACATTACGAACCCACGAACCTTTCAGGGCTGGGGGAGGAAAGAGATCTGGGGATTTGGGTTAAAGTAGCTGAGCTTGGGCTCTCTGGAAGCTGCAGGTTGGGCAGGCTGCTCAGGGGTGTGGAGAGGTACATCCATCCACTGATCCCACCCTGTCCATCCACTGATCCCACCCCATCTATCCACTGATCCCACTCTGGGCATCCCGACAGCAGCCACAGGAGCAGAGGGGATCCTGACCCCACCCCTCTCCTGGGCTCAGCTTCCAGCCCTTGGCTGGCTGTGAATCCCAGGTTTAGCAAGATCAGCCTTAAACTGTGTCTTTCCCCCAAGATTTGAATGCTGTTTGCATCCCACTGAGCCCGCTGGCCCTTCCTGCAGGATTTGCATTTGGCTCCTGCTCTCCTCAGAATTCCCTGGGCTGACTGAGCCTTGCCCAGAGAGGAACTGCCCTTATTTTTGGCCATGTCCAAAAGGGAACTGGCAGTGCAGGTGCTGCAGAGCCAACTCACCTCCTGCTTTTTGCCTTTCACAGCCTGAGAAGGACTTTTTTGGGCGGCCAATTCAGCGGAAACAGGTGACCACAGCCCCAGGTGGGTGACACGGGGACCTGGGGATGCCAGCCCTGGGTGGGGGACAGGGTGGCCATGGGTGCTGTTTGGGGGGGTCCCTTCGTTCCCAGTGCCCACCCCAAAGAGCGGCTCTGTCCCTCAGCACCATCCCCAGGGATATCAGTGGGTTGGGGAGGGGGAGTGGGGCAAACAGACCCCAACACAACGGGCAGGGGGTTCCTCTGAGCAAGTCCATGGATTGTGGCACCATCCAAAGGGGGCTCTGGGTGTGGAAGTGTTTGCAGGACCTGGGACCTGGGAGCATCAGCCCTGCCCTTCCAAACCGCCCCGTTCCTGGCAGCAGCCCCCTGACTCCCCCCTCTCCCTCCAGCCTGGGCACAGGCTGTAACTCTGAGGTTTCCTGCAAGTTTATGAGGTGGATTTTTCCCCCCTGCAGCCCCTGAGGCCTCCAAGGAAGAGTCCCTGGAGAACCAGATAGGAAAGGCCGTGGGGAAGAGCGACGTGTGGTTCCGGTTCAACGAGGGCTTTTCCAACGCTGTCAGGAGGAACATCTACATCAGGGACCTGCTCTAGCAGGGCAGGGATGGTGGAACTGAAGGGAGCAGCTGGAATTTGGTTTTCTGACCCGTGGATGGGGTGTGTATCCATGATCTTTGTTTAGGATTTTTCTATTACCCACTTATTTTGTTTAAAAAAATAAATATGTCTAAAAAAAAAAAGAATAATGAAGTATTGCTCTGTTTATTTCATTAGTAAACTTTTAGTTGTCATAGTATGCCTGTTTTGCTGCAAAATGGTATATCCCACAGTATACAAAAGTATTTAAAATCACTGAAAATGTTTCTTTTTTTATAAAAATTTTCTTTACAGGTTGCAAAACGTGCCTGTTTGATGGCAGAGGTGAGTGAGGTCTGAGATGAAGCTGCAGCAAAACCCTGGAGAAACCTTTGCTGCTCCTGTCCCCCCCACTGTGCCCACCCAGGGGGGCTCCCCCGTGTCCCCCCAGATAGAAAACTACTTCTACTGCAAAGAAGGAGACAGGTGAGGGAGGGTTTTGTTCAGGTTCTCATATTGGAACTAGCTAATAAAAAAGTACATTCAGCAGGGGCTGCAGGGGAGGAACCCCTCAGAGGATGGTGCATTTGCCCTTCTCCACCCAGGGGTTGTTTTTCATCAGCTCCGGGTTCAGGAAGGGATCCTCGGGAATGCCGTCCTCGATCCACTTCACGAACCTGCCGAGAGGGAGAGAGGGCTGGGGACAGGGCAGGGGCTGGGTGGCAGCAGCAGGAACTGGGGGGTCCCATGTCCAGGCTAAATCCTGCTCCAGTGTCCAGGGTCCTGGGGTGCACCCTGATCCACTGGGGAATGATGCTGGGGGGAACGTCGGGGAGCCCCTTGCTCTGCTGGAGCAGAGAGGTACAAACCAGGCAGGGAAAATCCCCACCCATGACTTGGGTTTACAGGTTTAAGTCTTTTTGAGTTCTGGAAAGGAGGGATCTGCACACTGAGGGGTTCCTGGGGGTGCCAGGGAGTCCCATGGCTGCTGCTACATCCCACACGGAGCTCGGGCAGCTGGAAAGGGATTGGCACAGGGGAGCTTTGGGGAGAGGAATGGGGGGCTCTGGGCACACCAGTGGGTTTCTGCTGCTGGGGCTTGGAGGGTTTGAAGATCCATAAAGGGAAAATCTCATCTGGGGACGCCTGGAGGATTTGAGGGGGAAGGTTTGGGATGGAGAAGACCCGGACTCTGCTCACGAGGGCACAGGGGTGGGAAGCAGGATGGGAGGGAGGTTGGGAAGGGGGGCACCCACTCACTCAGGTATTGTCTTGGAGGACATCTCCCTCTTGTAGGCCAGCTGGTACTTGAGGCTTTCCACCTCCTTCTTCCACTGTGGCAGGTCCCACTCGTCCATGGCGCTGTCGGGGGGCCCTGTGGGGCTGGGAACGGGGATGTTGGGGCCGGGTCCTGCCCCGACC
Source organism: Anabacerthia variegaticeps (assembly GCA_035583185.1). NCBI lineage: Eukaryota > Metazoa > Chordata > Aves > Passeriformes > Furnariidae > Anabacerthia > Anabacerthia variegaticeps. The sequence continues at coordinate 14,677,251 of JAWWEW010000033.1, read as the reverse complement.
CCCCCAGCTCTGCACCCCCAAAGAGGGGTCCCCCAGCGTGGGGTGGGGACACGTGTCCCCACGCTCTGGGGGAGATTTCCAACCCCACCGGTGGCCCCAGGAGGTTTTGGGGTTGTTCTGGCGAGGCGAAGGCTGCTCTTACCTGCGGGTGTGAGGCTGGCACGGGGCAGGTGCCCAGTGCCTCCCTCTCTTGTAGCCCAGGGGCACATGCAAATGCCAGGGAAGCAGCCAGATTTGACTGAAATTTGGATGGTGCACAGTTTGGGGGGAGTGTCAGCCGTGGGAGGCTGTTTGGGGAGGTGGTGGAGAGGGAGTTTGTCCTTTTCCTTCCCGGTCACAGTTCAGAGTTGGGCCAGGAGGGATTTGGGGCAAGAAAAGTTGGTGGCACAAAGGACCCTCCCCTGCCCGTGACCCCAGACCCTCCAGGCACACTGGGGTGATGATCCCCGTGCCCCGTCCCATGCTCCAAGCTGGGATGCAACCCCTGGGAGAAGGTCAGGGGAGGGCTGGGGGTGCTGGAGGGGGATGCAATCCCCCCCTCCATGGCACAGCTCAATCCCAGCCCTGCTCCAGCCCAGCTCAGCAGCTGCCCGGGCTGCCCCAGCTCCGCTTCTCCGCAGAGCATCCCCGAAATCCGGCCGGGAGAAGGAAGAGCCCCACGCTCCGATCCCTGGAGGCAGGTGAGGACCAGCATCCCCATCCCTGCTCCAGCCCTTCCAGCTGTATCCCAGTGCCAGGAGCCAGCCCCGCACCTACCTGTGCCGGGGAAGGAGTCAGCGGGGTGGCAGCGGGGCCGTGTCGGTCGCCGCGGGCTCGGGAAGCCGCCCTGGCCTTGCCCGTGTCCCTCCCGCGAGCGCTCCCCGGGCTGGTGGCGGGTCCAAATCCTCTGTGTAATCTATTAATGCACGGCTGGTCCAGCTGCCTCCGCCACGGCAGGAGCCGGATAATGGGAGCGTCCTCCCCCCGCTGCTCCCGGGGGATTTGGCTCCGCCGAACGGGAGCGCCCGGCATGGGGGCACCGTGCTGGTACCCGCCGGGGGAGATGCCAAATTGGGGTTATCCGGACCCACCCCGAGCCCTGAGGGACAGAGGGGCCCTGGGGAGCAGGGGGGGGTGTGGTGGGACACAGCGGAACCCCAGGGAGGCCCTGCGTCCCTGCCTGCATCCCTACCCGCATCCCTGATAGAATCCCTGCCTGCATCCCTGGCAGCAGCCCTGCCCGCAGCCCTGCCTGTATCCCTTGGTAGCACCCCTGCCTGCATCTCTGCTCGAATCCCCTGCCCGCATCCCTGCCCGCATCCCTGGCAGCATCCCTGCCCACATCCCTTGGTAGCATCCCTGCCCGCATCCCTGATAGAATCCCTGCCTGCATCCCTGCCCGCATCCCTTGGTAGCATCCCTGCCCGCATCCCTGCCCACATCCCTGGCAGCATCCCTGGTAGAATCCCTGCCTGCACCCCTGGCAGCATCCCTGCCTGCACCCCTGCCTGCATCCCCTGGTAGCACCCCTGCCTGCATCCCTGGTAGAATCCCTGCCAGCATCCCCTGCCCGCATCCCTGCCCGCATCCCTTGGTAGCACCCCTGCCTGCATCCCTGGTAGAATCCCTGCCAGCATCCCCTGGCAGCATCCCTGCCCGCATCCCTTGGTAGCACCCCTGCCTGCATCCATACCTGTATCCCTGCCTGCACCCCTGCCCGCATCCCTGCCCGCATCCCTGCCCAAGCCAGCCCCCCACGCCTTTCCCACTGTGCTACCCACGGATATTGTGGTTGTTCCCCCTTTCCCGGTGCTGGAGGGGCTGGGAGCACCAGGAGGGGGTCGGTAAAACCCGGGACAAATCAAAGAGGGACAAAAGCCCCGAGGGAGCGAAGAGAGGGCGGGTTGAAGGGCAGGGGCAGCCCGAGGGGAAAAGGGCAGCGCCCCAAAGAGCCGTGTGGGGTTTGTGGGGCGGGACAGCCGGGAAGGATCCACGGGCAGTGGGGGCAGAGCCACACGGGGCTGGAACAGCGGGAGGGCACCAAGGGCTAAGGGGGACCCGGACAGGGGTACCCGGGGGGTCACAGGGACAGGGAGGGGTGGGGAGGGGGGAAATGGGTAGGGAACGGGGTAGGGAATGGGATTGTGTAGGGAACGGTGTAGGGGATTGTGTAGGATATGGTGTAGGGAACTGTGTAGGGAATGGGATAGGGGATTGTGTAGGGAACTGTAGGGAATTGTGTAGGGAACTGTGTAGGGAACTGTGCAAGGAATTGTGTAGGGGATTGTGTAGGATATTGTGCAGGGAGTTGTGTAGGGAACTGTGTAGGATATTGTGTAGGGAGTTGTGCAGGGCAGTGTGTAGGATATGGTGTAGGATATGGTGTAGGGTATAGTGTAGGGTATGGTGTAGGATATGGTGTAGGGTATGGTGTAGGGTATGGTGTAGG
>JAWWEW010000033.1:14658167-14673126 GCA_035583185.1 Anabacerthia variegaticeps | reverse complement strand
CCCTTCCCATTCCCCTTCCAATTCCCCTTTATTCCCCCTTTTCCCCCCTCACCGTTCCCGTTCCGGGCCCTTTCCCGCTCCCGCCTCGCCACTTTTTGAAGCCCCGGCACTTCCGGGGCGGCCGCGACGCCGCGTGCGTCACTTCCGCCCTCACTGCGCCCCGCGCCGCCATCTTTGTCCAGGGCGCGGCGGGGCGGCGCTGCCGTGATACTAATTCTCCATAAACCCCTCAAATAAACCCTCCTGGACCAGCCGCTTCAACAAACCCTTCGCTCCGCCCCAAAACCGGCACCAGGGAGGTGTCCTGAGGGACGGGAGGCGCGTCCCGAGCCCGCCCCGGCCACAGCTGGGCACACCTGGCCACATCTGGTCACACCTTGTCACTCCTGGCCACATCTGGCCACTTCTGGCCACACCTGGTCACACCTTGTCACTCCTGCCCACACCTGGTCACACCTGGACACACCTTGTCACATCTGGTCATAGCTGGTCACACCTGGCTACTCCTGGGCACATCTGGTCACTCCTGGTCACACCTTCCCACAGCTGGTCACACCTGGCCACACCTGGCCACTCCTGGTCACACTTTCCCACAGCTGGTCACTCCTGGTCACTCCTGGCCACACCTGGTCACTCCTGGCCACACCTTGTCACTCCTGGCCATACCTGGTCACACCTGGTCACTCCTGGCCACACCTGGTCACATCTGGTCATAGCTGGTCACACCTGGTCACATCTGGTCACACCTGGCCACTCCTGGTCACTCCTGGTCACATCTGGTCACTCCTGGTCACACCTGGTCACTCCTGCCCACACCTGGACACACCTGGTCACACCTGGTCACTCCTGGTCACACCTTCCCACAGCTGGTCACTCCTGGCCACTCCTGGTCACACCTGGTCACTCCTGGTCATACCTGGTCACTCCTGCCCACACCTGGTCACACCTGGCCACATCTGGCCACTCCTGGTCATACCTGCCCACACGTGGTCACTCCTGGCCACACCTGGTCACACCTGCTCACCCCTTGTCACTCCTGGTCACCCCTTGTCACACCTGGTAACACCTGGTCACTCCTGCCCACACCTGGTCACTCTTGGTCATACCTTGTCACTCCTGCCCACACCTGGTCACACCTGGACACATCTGGTCACACCTGGACACATCTGGTCATACCTGGTCACTCCTGGCCACACCTGGTCACATCTGGCCCCACGGCCCGGGGTGTTCCCTGCCGGTCCCCTCTCCTCCCGCCCCGCCGCTCCTGGCAGAGGACACGCTGTCCCCCCTTATCGCCACCCCTTATCGCCACCTGCTGTCGCGACAGGCGGCCCGCGACACGAGCGGCGCTCGGCGGCCGAGCAGCCCCGCAGTGACACTAGGTGGTACCCGAGCTCCACGGAGCCCTCGCGATCCGCAGCCGCGCGGGGCACGCGGTGTCGCGACATATCGCGACATATCGCGGTGCTGCCGGCCCGCGACTGTCGGGAACGGGAACCTGGCTCTGCTGCCCGGTGTTTGGGGGGAAAATGAAGCGCCGAGGGAGGGGCCGACACGGGTTCCAGGGGGGTTGTTTAATTAATGACTAATTATCAAACTGCCCGTGCCAGGGGATGGAGATGGGGGGGTTTTAAGGTGCCTCCCAACCCAAATCCATGTCGGGATTCTATTCCACGATAAATCTCATTAAGAAGTTATCCTGCTATCTTTAATTCCCGATGCCTTTAATATTAGGGGCTATTTAAACAGCATTCAGAGTATGATCACCTTTCTCTGGAAGCGCCTGCACACACGGCCTGGAATATTCATACATGAAAAAAAAACCCAAAAAACCCCTCTTCCTGCAAATGAATATTTATTCCATGAATAATCTCGAATGTCTTCGTGGCTTTCGACACCTGTGGGCCAAACGTTTCGGGTTTCGGTGCTTACAGGGACAAAATGTGAACGTGACACCGAAATAGGTGCCCTGATTTCAGCTGGGGGGGGCATTGAAGGGACATCATTCCCCCCTCCACAGCCTGGCAGCCTTTTCCAAACCTGGGAAAACCCAACACAGCAATTTAAGGGGTGAAAGGAAGCCTGGAGATAACAGGGGAAAATCAGAAAGGCAGAGCTGGCGCTTGGCCAGGATAATTTTCTCTAAAACTCTGCTGTTGTGCAGAATTCCTGGTTTCCTGCCCGTGGCACGGGGTTGGAACTGGATGAGCTCTGAGGGCCCTCCCAAGCCAACCCCATCTGTGATTTCATGGCTCTGGGGAGTCCTGTGAGATGCTCTGATGGCTAAATATGGTCAGGACTGGAGTGCTGAGCCCCAGCCGAGGCAGCGACACCGGTGGTGGTTCCTCTTCCCAGCTGAAGAGTTGGCGTCGGCGCCTTGTTCTTAGTGGTGTGGGTGTGAAATATGATGGGGGAGTGTCACGTTGCCTGAGCTTGGTCTGCTCTGCCCTGCTGGGGTTTGTGCCCAGATTGAGCCAAGCTCAGGGGCTGGGACTGACATGGAATCCTGAATGGTTTGGGTTGGAAGGGACCTCAAAGCCCACCCAGTGCCACCCCCTGCCAAGGACAGGGACACCTTCCACCAGCCCAGGGTGCTCCAAGCCCCGTCCAGCCTGGCCTTGGACACTTCCAGGGGTCCAGGGGCAGCCACAGCTTCTCTGGGCACCCTGTGCCAGGCTCTGTCATTCCAGCACTGACAGGGCTAGGGTGGGTTTTCAGTGCTCCGAAGAAAATGTTCCTTTACCTCTTCCCCTTTGTAGTTTCTTCCCTTCCCCAAGCCCACAGGAAGCAGATGAGATGCCATGGGAAGGATGATTCTCAGGGTGGTCCAGGCCCTGTGAGAAGCTCTTTTTTTGGCTTTTTGGGGGGACCAGGGCCAGGCAGGGTGGGAGGGTGGGGGGCAGCACCGGTGCTGATTCCCTGTCTGCTGTGGGAGCGCTGGGGACGCTCCCACCTCGGCACAGCAGCAGCCAAGAGCTCTGGCTTGGAGAACCAGATGAGTATGAACCACGTTGGAATTCCTTCAAAAATCTGCTATCACTCCCCTCCCCTCCGAAAGCCGAATAAATCCCCTTCGTATTCCGGGCCCTGAAATATTATCAGAGCTCTCTGACACTCTACCTGCCCTTCATCCCACCTGGCTTCCCACAGAACGCATTTCCTCTGCTTCCAGGGGAAAAAAAACCAGATTCAGTCGCAGCCTGACACTCCTCTAGCACGAGGGTGACCGAGTCTCCTCCGTTTGGTAGTTGGTATTTTAACATGGTTTCCTTTTAGCCCTTTTAATGAGTTTTTATTCCCCTTTGTATTTCAGGCGCTTCGCTCCGACCGACAGTTTTACTCACCCCATGTGGAGAAATGTGAACAGGCAGGACAACCTTTTATTCCTGTGGCAAGCTTTGCTCTGCCAACATTTTTCTCCTGCTTGCAGTCGGGGGGATGTGTTTTGACCCTTTCCTCACCCACCTTCCAGCCTTGGAGCGAGGCTGTTCCCGCTGGTGCCGAGGCAGGAAAAACCAGCTGTGCTGTCCATGCTCTCAACTCTCACCGCTCTGCATCGAGGAGAGAGGAAGGGGAAAAATCAAAATAAAAGCAAATGTGGGGTTTGGCTGGTGTGAACGGCTGAGTTTTGTTTCTTCAGCCTCGGTCTGGGCTGGGTGGGTTAGGCTGGGATTGTCCTCACACCTCTGGGGAGCTGCATTTATGGAATCATGGAATCATATGGGTAGGAAGGGACCTTAAAGTCCATTCAGTGCCACCCCCTGCCATGGCAGGGACACCTTCCACCAGCCCAGGTTGCTCCAAGCTGGCCTTGGACACTTCCAGGGCTGGGGCAGCCACAGCTTCTCTGGGAACCTGTGCCAGGCTGGGTGCTGCATTAATCAATAGGTGCCAGTCCCGCCCCCCAAATCCTGCCAGGCCAAAGGACACGGTGGGTGACCTCGGGTGGGATGGAGGACATGGAAGGGAGAGGGAAAAGCCAAGAAAGTGAGAACCCACATGGGCAGATGGTGCCTGCTCTTGGGCTACTGGAGCTCTCCAGCACAGAGATTCATGGAAAAAAGTTAAAAAGATGAATTTTGGGGTAGAGCAGATCGATGTGCAAGTCTGTGAACCCCTTTTGGGATGTTTTACCTGCGTTTGGGAACGGGGAACTCTGCAGGCAGAGCAGTTCCAGGCCTCTTGTCCTTAATTACACAGATCCAATGCAGTGGTATGATTGAAAAACATCTGCCATCAAGGGTCACACATCCAGTGGGCTTGGCTTTTTGATGTTGCACGAGGCTGGTGCTCATCTGCTGGGAATTAGGAGGTTATTATTCCCCAGCAGCTAATCCAAATTGCCTGTTCTCCATAGGCAGAAAATTAAAGGAACATTTAAACCCATTGCACAGATTACAAACCTGGTGGCATAGCTCTGCAACCAGTAGTATTAGGATCTTGCATTTGAGAGTTGCCAATAATTTAAGTCAACTGTTTAACATCTGGCATTACTATATAATGTCTGGCTTAAGCTGTAACCTTTTTTCCCCCTGCTTTTAGAAAAGCCTTTTCTGCTTGGAGAGAATTTTGATTACTAAAGCCCTTCCCGGGACAGATTTATCCTGTGATTTAACGTGTTGTGATGGAGTCTCCTTTTGAATCAGTTGAATAATTGGCAGTGATTTGGTATTAAACTGATTCATGATGTACATCCAGGCCCTTCAATAATTGAACGTTATTGTCTTTACAATCGAAGCCCCTTTTTCTTGACCATTAAAAAGTATTGGAAACAGTCTGGTGATCTGCTTTGATTAAAAATCAAGTGCAGAGGATTGGGGATGACTGGGGATGGTCAACCTTCCCTTAGGGCCAGCCTGAGAGGCACTTTTGTGATGGGCTGAGGGGTCACAGTTTGAGCCTGCTCTGGTGGAAGGTGTCCCTGCCCGTGGAACAGGATGGTCTTTAAAGTCCCTTCCAACCCACACCATTCCAAGATTCTCTGATTAAATGGGTTTATTCTCTGCTTTTTGGGAAGCTTCTAACCGTGGTCACTAAATTGGGGCAGGAAAGCTGGAGAGGAGGCTGGAGGAGACCGAGGACTCTCACCACCACGGAGGTACTTTGGGTGAAAACCAAGTGTAAATGGGCCAGCTCCTGCCCCTTTGGAATCACCCGTGGGCTGCTGCAGGTGGGAGCCATCCCAGCAGCCCCAGTGCCACCCAGGAGAGGAAGGCTGAGCCTCTGCACACAGAATTAGAGCTGTCCTTTCACACTCCACTGCTGCCGGCCCTTGGCAGGGCTGTGATCTAACAGGTTTTGCATAGCTGCTAGACATCTTCCTAATAGTAGCCCCTGGGAATTCTAAATTTCACTCACAGCCTCTAAATTTTCATTAAGAGCAGTCACACACGGAGAATGATGGATTAGATTTTATTGTTGGAAAATCTCCAGATAAAATTAAAGTGCTTCTTTCTTTTCTGAAACCTTTACCTTTCCCCTGTGGTGCCCTATAAATAAGGTATCAAATAATGTTTATCCTTTTGAATTCTGCAATCTTACGTGTTTCATGCTTACTCCTGACCACTTTCCTGCCTCTGAAGAGATGTCACTCTTCAGTTAAACCCCGGGAACAGACACTCAGCCTCATGGAGTTTATTCCAAAGCAGCCTGACCGTGTCCCAGCACCATTTAGGAGCCTCCACTTAAGCCCAGCACTGTCTCCTTCCCTTTCCTAGAAGTCTTGCTTTCACTTCCTTCCTCCTTCCCTGCAATTCCTTTCTTTTATGCCTCGTTCTCCATGCTCCCAGTGTCCATCTGATCTGTCCAGCCTGCAGACAGAGAGCCCACTTTGGGATCCTGGGGCTGGCCAAGGCACTTCCCCACCCTGATAAGTGGTATCCGCTCCCACTGCCCCTGGCCAGCAGATTTCTATAGCAGATGTTGTTTCTTCCTCAGTGAAAACGGAAAAAAAAAAGACAAAACCCTTTTACTTTAAGACTTTCAGGTCTTAAAACAGTTGTAGGTGCTTTTAGTCTTCACTTGAAAAAGCAAGAGCCCTGCAGGCAGTGGGTAGGAAGTGCTCAAGAGCTGGTAATGCTGGCATGATTCATACTGGTGTCAGCTCGTTTAAATGAAATTCCACGGGGATTTATCCAGCAAAGGCTCTGAACAAGTTTCAGACAGCACCTCCCACCCCCACAGCTCTCACTTCACAGCATCTTAAATTAATACAGAGCACAAAGGCCAGGGCTGCCCCAACACAAAGGGCTGGCCCAGAGAGGAGCTTCGTGGGCTCCCAAACGCAGGGAAGGGTCCCTGGTTCCTGCACCCATCCCAGGGAACCCAAAGAGGGAGAAAAGCAGTTTTGAGAGCTGATCTAACACAAGTCATCACTGTTGAGGGGGTCCCATGTCTTCAGTTGGAGTCGGGGTCCCACCAGGGACTCTGCCCTGGGGCTTTTGTGACTTCCCAGGGCTGAGCCCAAACGCTGTCCCTTGTCCTGGCAGGGCACAGCCAGCAGGGCTTCACTGCATTGCTCCTGGAGCTCTTGCAAACCAGCAGGACCACAGAATATTGGGATAGAGCATTCCCAGGCTGGCCAGAGCCTCAGAGGAGGGTCAAGGTTCCCTTTCCAGCCCCCAGAACCTTCCTGCTGCTGTTTCCCCACTGGGCTGATGGGTCATTCCCACTTCAGCACATTCTCCTGCTGCTTTACCCTGCTTGGGAAGGGAGATAATCCACAGTACCACAGAGCCAAGCCAGATCCTTGTCTCAGAGTTCCCCCAACCCACAAGGATCAGCCAGAGCTCAGCTGCCCTGCTCTCCTTCCTCTCTGCACACAGGAGGTGGAAGGGTTTCCAAGAGGAACAACTTACCCTTCTGATGATGATGATGATGATGATGTCCCCAGGAGCACGCAAGGGAATTATCAGCATCGGTGATTTGGGACTTTTCCCCCTGTTTTGATCATCCACCCCTGACCTAAGGGCTGGTTCCCAGAGCAAGGACTCCAGGCAGAGCCCTGCAGCCCCCGTGGCCATTGTCTCTGTGTTTTCCTTGGTAAAACAATTCTCAGAACCCTTTTTGCACCGGTGGAAAAATCCTCCAGTGGCCAGGAAAGCACAGTGGCTTCCCAGGGATGAGACCTCCGAGGGGCAGAGGGGAAAATGGTGCAAATGGTGAGCCCAGGAGAAGAGGGAAAAGCTGGAAAGAGGAGCCTTGGAAATTTGGGAGCAGCGAGGATGGAGAGATGCCAAAGGTGAGTGAAATGTGCCCCGAGGTGAGTGTGAGTGCAGCCTTTGCCTTCCCTGAGCAGGATGGGGATGTTATTGCCAGTGTTATTGTTGGGCAGGGTTTAGGCAAGCTCTGAGCAGTGTTGGGGAAAAGGAAACGAGGGGGAGAGATGGAGGTTTCATTTTAACAGGGATGGTGGAAACCTGGGGGAGTCACGAGCAAAGAGCTGGAGCACCCACTCTGGGGGTGAACACCTCGGGACTGGGCAGACTGGGAATGGATGGGGACAGCTCTGCATTCACTCCCAATGCACAGCCTCAGTTACCCCGAAATCCTCCTGTGCTTATGGAAGGAGACCCAAGAACTCCCCAAAAGTTCAAACCTTGGGGGTTACGAAGGGATCTGTAGCTTGGCCAAAACACCTTAATTTTCCCTTTCTCTGCCAGACTCTCATCCCAGGCACAGTGGGCTGAACCTCCAGACATCCCACTGGAAGCAACAGGCTCCAAGGACGGGTGTGGCCTTATCTCCTCCACACATTCCTTGGAATAAATCTGCTCCAAAGGTGCTTTACCTACACAGGCTGAAGGACAAACCCAGGCTGCTCATCCTGAGGGAGTTTCTCTTATCAAAGAGTCTGCAGGAGGCTTTTAAGTGACTCCTGTCTTAGGGAAAGGCTCTGAGAGTGGAAACACCAGGATGCTCTTCCACCAAACCCTCCCTCCTCCTGTGCTCAGTTTGCTGTTCATAAAGCCCCAGTAATTAATACTGAGGGATTGACAAGGCTCGGGGAAGGATCTGTTATGGAAGTTCAGCTCAGAGAGCAGCACATGGAAGGTGCTGTGAGTGCAAAGCTGCAAAGAGAACTCTTTATCAAATTGAAATGAAATTGCAGCAATAAGGATGTTTTCTTCAGGCAAACCCACCAAACTGGAGCTATTCCCAGGTTATTAGCTGGAGCAGAAATATTGTTCTTTTTGCATAATGAGGATGAAGATTTAGGATGAACAAAGACCAAAACCCAGCCATGGATCCAAATATCAGTGAGTACAAAGATATTTACTGAGGGAACCCATAATGGGATTTTGGAAAGAAACTTTGGAGGAAAACCATCCTCAAACTGTACTTTTCTTTTCTTTTTTTTGCTTCACCAAAAAGAAGGTTCTGATTTTTACCACCACCTCTAAAAAGGAACTGGATTAACTCGAAAGCCCTTTCACTTTCACTCCATTTCTTTCTCCCCTCCACGGGGAAATCCTCAATGCACAGTTCCCCAATGTTAATGAACACCAGCCCTTTCTGGGTACCTTTTAGGGCCTGATTCCCCAGGATCATCCATAAATATTCCTTTAAAAACCTTCCCCAGGAGCTCCCGGGGGCCGTGCGAGGCCGATGGCAGGAAATGTTGGCTGGTCCTCCCTCTCCTCCCGGGCTCTCCGGGATCTGGGCTCGGAAAAGCCCAGATGTGGTAAAGATTGGGAGATTTACAGCATCCCCCACACAGGGGAACCATAACCCGACAATTTGTTCTCTTTCAAAGGCAGCCCCTGCCCGGGGCAGGACCTTTCAGCACGCTTGAGAAAGCTGGGCTTAAAAAAACCGGGATCTTTTAGGACACAAAGTTCATTTTCCAACCACTGAAATGCCTCAAAGATGAAGATTAGGGAAGGAAGAGAGGGGGGGCTGCTCACAGAAGCCCCTCGCTACCCAAATCCTGTCCTGTCCCAAATCCATGTCTCTCTTTGGCATGGAGATGTCCCATCTCAGGAATATTCAAGGTGGCAGGGCCAGGAGGGGTTGGGAGCCCCCCTGACACACCAGGTCTGCTCTAAGAGGTGAACCTCAGGTGAGCACTGTTGGACCCTGTACCTGTTCGTGACCTCCAGTGGCATCATCCCCTTCCACCCCCTGCCACGGGCAGGGACACCTTCCACTGTCCCAGGCTGCTCCAAGCCCTGTCCAACCTGGCCTTGGACACTTCCAGGGCTGGGGCAGCCACAGCTTCTCTGCCCAACCTGTGCCAGGACCTGCCCACCCTCCAATTTTCCCCATATGTCCAACCAAAATTTCCCCTCTCTCAGTGGGAAGCCATTGCCCCTTCCCCTGTCACTCCAGTTCCTGCCACAAAGTCCCTCTCTGGCTTCCCTGCAGCTCCTTCAGATCCTGACAGAGGCTGGGAGGTCTCCAAAGAACCTTCTCTTCTCCAGGCTGAACAGCCCCAGCCCTCTCAGCCCAGCTCCACGGGGAAGCTTCTTCACCCCAACCAAGCCCACGAGTGGTTCATGTCAGCCTCAGGCTCCAAGTGACCCCAGCCTGAAGCAGAGGATCAGCCCACCCCCTCCCACAGCCCCACGACCCCCACAGTGTCCCTTTGGCTCCCAAAGCTGGGCTGGGTCCTCCTGCAGCATCCCAGCCCTGGAACCCGAGGAGGGGCATTCCCCAGGTCCCAGCTCAGCGAGAGCAGAGGTCTGCATTTATTGCTTAAGTAGTTGGAAGTGATTGTAATGCAGCCAGATTTATTTCTCATATCCAGTGGTGGACTTATTAAACTTCCAGAGGAGCAATTTAAGCTGTCATTGGGGCTTTCATGGCTGAGGAGAACTACCTGCCTCTGCAAGGAACAGCCCTCCTTCCACCCACCCTCAAAGCACAAAGGGTTAAAGCTTTGGGCTGCCCAGCCCAGTCCCCCCCTCCTCCCCCAGTCTGCAAACAGTAGAAGGGAAAGGATTAGAGGGGAGAGATTTATGGAGGAGCCCATCACGGAGCCTCAGTCGCACTTTGAGGCTGGGGGAGCAGCCCCCTCTACCAAAGGGGCTGTAAAGCATTGCCCACCAGTAAACTGGCTACTGGGGGCAGCCAAATCCCAACTTGGATTATTCCAGGCTCTGGGAGTCCTTGGAAAGAGGGGCTGTCCCTTTTTTATGGCTGCATTATTAATAAAGAGCTGGGGAAATACTTTGGGCTGCTCTGTAAATCTTGCCAGGGCAGGAGGAGGTTGCCCAGAGGTTTGGGCTGGAAGGAGACAGAGGGGTCATGGGGCTTGACCTCCATCCCCCATCCCAACTGTGGTGTCTGTGGAGCAGGGAGAGCAGGTCCATGCCCTGGGGTCCCTTGGGATGTGCTGGGGCTGCTCCAGCCTCGAGGTGCTGCAGCAGGAGCTGGGCAGGGAGGGGTGCCCACACCCCCATCACAGCTGGGATGGTCCCATGTCACTGTTCCCACCAGCCCAGGGGTCTTTGAATCTCTCCCAAGGGTTGTAACACAACACAGGGTGCAGGGCTGGATCCTGGGCATGCAAAGCTGCCCCACCAAGGGCCCAAAAGAAGCCACTGCTGTAACTCTTCTCTTACTGCAGCTCTTCTTCAGCATCCTCAGATGTCATGACCCCTCAGGTTCACTGTAACTCACCCAACAAGGAAGGACCCATTTTAGGACAATTTTTTCCTCCCTTCCATAGTATTTTTTCCTCCCTTCCATAGCTTTTTTCCTCCCTTCCATAGTTTTTTTTTCCAGCAGAAGAGGGAGGAATTAACGGGAAACCAGAAGCACTGCATTTCAAGTGAGAAATGGCAACTCAAGCCTGCTGGTTCTACCCAGCCAACAAGCAGCTGGTGTTGACTGTGGGCTCAAAGCAAGCTGTGATCCATGGGATGTGGATCCACAGGGGATGAGAGCAGGGAACAGCTCCCACTTCTGCACAGGCCCTTTGCTCACAGCACAGCACTCTCCCAGGCTGAGCCCCCAGGGTCTGTGTGCAGGGCAAGGAGACATTTGCTGTCCCACACATCCCTCCTGTGTGAAAGAGCCACAGGACCCTGCTGGCTCCAAGGAAGCAGGAGGGCATCCCCCATGCCCCTGCTCTGCCCAGGGCTCAGCTCCCCACCATTAGCACCTGTTTGGAACAAGAGCACCCCCAAAAAAGCCTGGAGTGCTCAGACCCGGAGGAGTTTGGCTGTGCTTTAGAAAAAGCAAAACCAAACAAACCCTCCTGACTACCAACAAAAATCCAGCCCAAGACAACGACAACAACCAAAAAAAAGGGTCCTTCCTAATTTCAGCTTCTGGTCATAAAATTTTACTTTCATGTAACAGCATGAAATCTGCACACCCCGAGCAGGGCTTTTTAATAAAAGGCAGAGTTGATGTCATATCTGAGCCAAGGTGTTTTTATAAGCCAGAAGAAGAGAGACAGAAACACAGAAGGAAAATAATTTTCTTGAATTCCTTCCAGAAAGGAATTTTATTTATATTTCCTTTAACCAGGCTGAAACTTTCCTCCCTGTTTTAAGGGTTTTCCCCCTTAAAAGCCATCACTGTGCATTAATGCATTAACCCAAACCCCTCATTCCTTTTTGCATCTGAGCCCCAGTGCATTTCGAGGGTTTGAATTTTGAGGAACAGAGCAATTTCCAGTGTGAATTTGGCGGCACCTTCCCCCAAACCCCTTGGCAGGGCCCTGCCCTTGGAAGGTGCAGCATCTTGCACCCTGGATAATGCTCCTCTTCCAACCCCCACGAGGGCAGAGGGAAAACACTTCCCTGTATATCCCACCCTGTGAGGTCTGAGAGGAGAATAATCCCCACTAAAGGGCCAAAACCAGCTCTCAGCTCGGTGAAAAATGACTTCCAAATGCCCCCTGCTCTGGGGATTTCATAAAGGAAGATGGATCTTTCTATCCCCTTGCCTTTCTTCTTCATTTTTCAACTCCTGACCTCCCCTGTGAGCAGAGCCCTGGGCAGAGGAAACGCTTCCTCCAGGTCATTTGTCTTCTCTGCTCGGAGCAGCCGAGGAGACTCCCGTGGCCAAGGGATGCTGTTCCACCCCTGCCCATCCCACCCCTCCCTGGGGCTGGAGGGCTGGATCTGCAGCTCCCTGAGCAGGGATGGGTCTGGCCACCCCTGGGAAAACCAGAGTCAGGGCAGCTTTGATGCCACTTTTGGGCAGATTCACACCCTGAGACAGAGAGAGGCTGATCTCTTTGGAAATATCAGAGGTGATGGTGCTTACCTGGGCATGAAGGACCAGCTGGGCAGGATGTTGTTGGGCACTGCCTCCCAGATGCCTCAGACCCCAGGAATGCTGCTCTGGATAACTCATGGACACCCCAGTTCAAAGCTCTCAGGTCAGAGTGTGCCACCAGCCACAAACTCCAGCCACAGAGCTCCAATCCCTTCAAACCCTGTGATCCACAGCTCAAGGGTCAAGGGCAACATACTGCCACAGGATGGTCTTGCTTCCAGTGTAAAATCACAGAATCCTGACATGGTTTGGGTTGGAAGGGGCCTTAAAAACCATCTCATTCCAACCCCCTGCCATGAGAAGGGTCACCTTCCACTAGATGAGGTTGCTCAGCATCCCCTCGTGGTCACTGGAAATCACCACGACAATGGATCCAACAGGGAAAGGATGGTGTGCTTGGCAGTGTCCTTTTTAGGAGATAATCCAGGCATCCTTTTTAGGAGATAATCAGGCTGGAGGATTGGGAATCAGTGCCTAAAGATTCCAGGATGAAGACATTTTTTGCTTACCACCATTTAGGGTTAGGGTTTAGGGTTATAAACCACTTATAAATAGGGTGGAAATACCTAAAATAAGAGCATCTGTATCATTCTGACCTAAAGGGGGATCTTGGTGGCATCTTAGAGAGCCCCAAGCACATTTTCCTGGGAACACCCAGAGCCTGATTTCCAGGCTGGATGTGCAGAGGAACAGGCTGGGGGCAGCAATTCCCACCCTCACCCCAAATGACTTTCCTGGGAAGGCTGGACCTCATCCCTCAGTGGGACCAAGAGCTCCTGTCCCTCCTCAACTGCAGGAGACCCAGGAATTGTCCTTGCAAGGTCTTCCCTTTCATGGCAGTGGCTGAGAGGTCAGATTGGACAGGGGTTCAGCAGAGCCTACAAAATGGGTCCTCCACAGCCAGGGAAAGAGGCTTCAGCTGCAGATTTAGGGCAGAACCTTCAGAACCCTCTGGAATTCAGCACCACGTCTTCTACCTCGGACTTCTTGGTCCAATTTAAGGGGGAACATTTAAGTCCCAAGTTTCCAAGCTGAAAAGCAAGCTTAGAAAAACAAAATCCAAGAGAAGGATTTTTATAGGACAATTTGTTGCTCACCATGAAGGCCTGAGAAAGCCAAAGAGCTCTGCTGGGGAGGAGGATGAGGCGGCGTCCTGCCGACCCTCTCCCTCTTCCAGCACCACTTCCCTTCGGGTTCCAGCAGCCCAGGATCCAGGGAAAACACACCACTGGCTGCTGTTATTCTTGCTGGAGGCAGCAAGAGGGCTGGTGCAGCGAGGCTGCCTCCAAAAGCACAATCTGAGCTGCAAAAGCCATCCAAGCTCCGTGGCGCTGCAGGAAACAAAGCCCCCACTAAAGGAGCCCGCCGCTGAAATGTGCATTTCTCGGGGCAGGAATAGAACTGTCTCTGTTTGCCTTGGAGACAGGGGGAGGAGGCCAAAGGGTTTCATCTCAGCAGGTAGTGCTTTTCAGCTCAGAGACGGGGAGCAATTGGAAGAGCTCCTGCCAGGAGGTTTTGGCAGCCAGAGGAGGCTGGGAAGGGTCACCTCCCACCCCAGCCCGTGGACAGGTAGGTGCTCACACACCTCCTGCCCCTCCACAGATGGCTGCAGGAAGAAAAAGCCAAGTTCAAGGCAGCAAATCAGCCATTCCATGAGCTTTAGGCAGTCTTTACCCGGGCTCCTGTCCCTGGGCCATGCCAGACCTTCTGGTGTGTCCTCACTTCTCTGAGCTGAGGGCTTTGGAGTGGAGGGGATTCGTGGGATTTGTTCTGGTGGGCTGGAAAGCACCAGAGCTGGAGAGCAAAGAGCCATTGGAGCACACTGGTACCTCCTGAAGTGATCCCTGGGGTGTCCTGTGCAGGGCCAGGAGCTGGACTCGATGGTCCTGACAGGTCCCTTCCAACTCAGCACATTCCGTGAGTCTGTGAACTGAGCTCTGCTGATTTATGTCTTCATAAAGCTACAAAACAACCCCAAAAAAAGAGCTGGGCTTTCACTCCCCGTGAAAGTTGGCGTGGACATCACAAAACATCTCAAAATGCTCCTATTAAAAAGAAAAAAAGAAAAAAAATCAATTTTTTTCCAGATGATTTCCAGGTTGGAAATGCAGTGGTGCTACACCATGAGATCCCACTCACATCTGCTCAAGGGGCTGTGGCTGCCCCAGCCCTGGGAGTGTCCAAGGCCAGGTTGGATGGGGCTTGGAGCAACCTGGGCTAGTGGAAGGTGTCCCTGCCCGTGGCAGGAGGTGGCACTGGATGGGCTTTGTGGTCTTTCCACCCCAAGGCATTGCAGGATTCCCTGGAGAGGCAGGAGGGACCCCCGTGGCACGGTGGGTGCGTGGCCAGGGGAGCAGGGCCAGGTCCTGAGGTGATGAGTGAGCACAGGGGTCCCTCAAAGCCTGGAGCCAGAAGGTCTCCAGGTGTGGTGGTGGGGGGAGCAGGTGCTCTGCAAATGGTTGCCATATATTTTCTAACAGGAAAAGCAAAAAGAATTCAAAATCACAGAGAAGAGATTTACCTGTGGCAGTCTGGGAGCACAAAGTCTGTTTGCTGCCCATATCATGGAATCCTGGAATGGTTTGGGTTGGAGGGACCTTAAAGACCATCCAGTGCCACCCCCTGCCATGGACAGGGACACCTTCCACCAGCCCAGGTTGCTCCAGGTCTTGTCCAACCTGGCCTTGGACACTTCCAGGGCTGGGGCAGCCACAGCTTCTCTGGG
>JAWWEW010000033.1:14637809-14650052 GCA_035583185.1 Anabacerthia variegaticeps | reverse complement strand
GATGGGGAATGGGGAAGGGAATGGGGATGGGAAGGGGAAAGGGAATGGGGATGGGAATGGGGACGGGAATGGGGATGGGGAATGGGGATGGGAATGGCCATGAGAATGGGAATGGGAATGGGGATGGGGATGGGGATGGGATGGGAATGGGGATAGGATGGGATGGGATGGGAATGGGCATGAGAATGGGGATGGGGATGGGGATGAGAATGGGGATGGGGAATGAGGATGGAAGAAGGGAATGGTGAAGGGGAAGGGAATGGGGATGGGGATGGGGAATGGGGATGGAAACTGTGCAGGTCTCCAGCCCGGAGAAGTGGGGGTGGCACTGAGGGTGCTGGGGGACAGTGTGATGCAGAGGGACCTCCTGCAGCAAACACAGACACAAATGGGCCCCCAAATTGGGGGTGACCCCTCTGGGACAGCCAAGCCTCTGATGCCGCACCATGCCCCCAATCCCTACAATAACCCCCACACAGGGACGTGCAGGTCACCCCACTCAGGAGCCCGGGGACCCTCCTGTGACACAATCCCGGGGTCCAGCCCCTCTTCCCATGGTTGCTGCTCTGTGGCCTCCTGCCACCACACCCAGCTCGGCCTCGCTGCTCCAGCTCCCAAGCTCTGCAGGCTCCAGGCTCTGCTTTTAAACCATCCCGGGCTCTGTCCTAATCTCCCCGAGAAGGCAGCAGAGCGTAGGATGGGAATGTCCCCTCTCCCCTCTGCAGAGGTGGCCACAGGACCCCGGGATGAACCCAGAGCCAGGCGTGGGAGCTCAGGCTCCCAAACATCAGCTCGTCTGGCTTCTCTGCCAGAGCAGGGATGAGTTCAGCTCCCACCTCCAGCTCCAGGGTTTGGCCAGAACAACCTGTGCTCTGGCAGCAGTGGGTTTAGGACGGGTCGGACACGGTGCCTTTCCCCCACATCCCAATATTCCCGTGCCCAGGGCAGCAGCAGTGCCACAGCCCCTCCCCTCCCCAACATCTGGGGGCACTCAGGCTGATCCCAGCACAAAATCCAGCTGCACACACGTCCCAGCAGCTGGACAGACACGGGCCGAGGAGGGGAGAGCTGGGGGGTCACCCCCTTCCCACATCAGCGGGGAATGTGCCCTGCCCTGTCTGACTGCAAAATCCCGTGGCCAGACCCCTCTGGAAGGGCTGGATTAGCTGCCTGGACATTTGGAGAAATCCCTGCTGAGGCAGAACAAGGAGAGAGGGACCATCCTGCACATTTGGGATGTTCTTGCTGAGACGGGATAATTAGAGAGAGGACACGGACAATAAGGAAGAGTTTCACACTTAACTTCCCTTGTCCAATCAATTAGGTAAGAACAGAATTATTCCATACATCCACCCGAGGAGGTCCCTCCTCCTCCTGGATAAACACAGGTTTTAAAAGCAGAGCAATGAACTCACACCAATAATTGTCCAAAGGTTGGGAAAACTTGGGAGCAATGCAGTGAAAGAGGGAAAATGGGATTAAAAGCAGAAAAAAGTGCTTGATAGCACCAAATCCTCAGTATATTCAATGCTGAACAGGCAGAATACTGTCTTAAAACTAAACTACGGGGTTGCAAATAAGGAGATGGGCAGTTGGTCATCATTACACCGACTAATTAAGATATTAGTTCACAATGTCTGAGTCTTCTGCTGGAATTGTTTCCCTGTTTCAAACACAAAGCCCCTGTGCCAAAGCAGTGCAGGTTGCTGGGAGCCAGTCCCACCCAGATCCCCCCTCTGCTGGCTCTCTCCATGCCTCTTATTTTCCTTTTCAGCATCAGCATCTAAACATCTGGGTCGTGGTGGAGCTCAGAGCTGGAAGCGACACAATATAGTGAGAAAGGATGTTTTTGTGCTATTTCCAACCTTCCCAGAACAGAGACCTTCAGAAAGCCCTTCACAAAGGCTGCTTTCTTCCTCCCCACTACTTTGAAAAGCTGGGTGAGATCCTCAGTTATCTGCCTAGACCAGGGTTGTACAAGACAGAGACGATCAAAAAGGAGGGGGAAGGGGCGACAAAACCCACAGCCAAGTGCTTTTTTTGGTGGTTTTGTTTGTTTCTTTTTAGCTTCTTTTGGTTAAAACTGGAGTTTTGGAGCAGCTCCAGCCTCCTCTGTGCTAGGGGAGGAGGAGGAGGGGGGGTCTGAATGATTTACTAAAGATCCCCACTGATGCCGTAATTCTGCTTTCCCTCACGTTAAAATTTCATTTTTTTGGATAAAATGTTGAACCAGAGGAAATTTGGAGGTTTTTAAAGAAGCTTCACTGCTCAGCACACCCTGGGCTCAGCTGGCTGCTCCGTCTCTCTGAGCATCCCTTCCCAGCACCCAAAATCCCTGGGCAGGCTCAGTGGGCACCAAGGCTGGTTTAGGGACACATCAAGCTGTCCCCATGTCCCCCCTCCATCCTGAAATGCCCTCGGAGGAGATGAAGGGTCATGACTTGGGTCTCCTTGAACTCTGCCCCAGGGCTGAGGGCGATGCTCAGCTCAGTGCCCTTCTCCCACCCATCTGGGTGCTGCTGCCCCTGCAGGACAGACCCAACAGCTCATGGGGGTCCTGCTGCCTCCTCCAACAGCTCATGGGGGTCCTGCTGGCTCCTCCTGTGCCACCCTTTGCCCAGAGGCTGCTCTGGCTGCCCCAGGGAGCTGCTTTGGAGCCTTCTGGAGGGGCTGCCAGCGGGAGCGGCGCTGCCAAGCTGCGGTTCCTTCGGAGGTGGAGTCTGTCTGCGAGCCCTGGCTGGGGCTCAACTATGTCCCTGTGATCTCCACCAACCTTCTGCCTCCTTCCCCAGATCCCCACAGCTAATCCCCAGCTGCCCAGGGCCAGGCCTCCATTTCCCAGCTCGCCCCCAGTGTAGGAACTGGATCCTCTTGGCCCCCCCAGCCTGCTGATGAACACTTGTGCAAAGCAGGTTGTGGTTCCCGCCCTGAACTCTTCCCCTCGTTTCTGTTCCTGCTTTTCACCCCAGGACCAGAGCAGAGCTGAACAGCAAAGGCCTCTGCCCTTCTCCTTCAGCCCTTGGAGGCTGAGCTCCACCTTGTCCCACAGCATCTGGAAGGCTCCCAGCTGCATCCCCTCTGCTCCCTCTCCCACCTCACTCTCCCTTTTGGGGTATAATCCCCTCTCAGGGATGCTTGGAAACACCAGGGTTTTTTCCCATATGAAGCTGCACCCCAGAGCTGCTTAAAGCACCACCCAACAGCAGGAGCAGTGCCAAGGAGAGAGGGACAACACGGATAAAGCCACTCTGGAGGAGCTTCTTCCTCTTCGGAGCATCCCGTGTGTAGCACCAGCCAAGCACCCCCACGGCACCCCCGCCCCTGCCATGGCCATGGACAGTCCCTGAGGGGGCAGAACCCCAGCACATCCCTGGAGAAGAGCACAGGGACTCAGGGAACACGAGTGGGGCAGATTTGACCCTATTTGGGAGAAGACAGCACCCTACAAACCTCCCTGCCAGGGGTCCCTGCCCGCAGCAACAGCAGGTAGCAGCAGCACATGGAGAAGCCCTGCCTCAGCACACAAAATTCCCACTTCCCAGGTCTTGGAAAAGCAGGCACCATGGCTTTTGTAGCACATCCCTCCTTGCAGGCAGCCTGAGAACATATTTTATCATATACATAATCCCAGAGAAAAAAAAAAAAGCCCCTGGTCTCCGAGATTCCCAGACAGTACACTCAGCATCCTCCTGCCACTGATGTAATGCTGCAGGCAGGTCCCTCGGGCCCAGCCTTGCTCAGCCAGGGCTGCTCTGAGCCCTGTCCTGCCCACGGGGATGGGCAGCCCCCACGAGCCCCTGGGAGCTGCACCCCTGCAATACCCTGGGCCCGCCTTTATGGCCCCATTTATGCACTTGTTGAGTGCCTAAACTCCCTGTGCCCCCAGGGGGAACATTAATAGCTCAGCAAAGCTCTTTGCTAATGCTGCTTTCTGCCCTCCACGTTCAGCTGCAATAAGAATTAGCCAGGAATAAAAATGACATCACAATAAACAGGAACGAACCCAATGCAGAGGATTCCTGAGGTTACTCTGAGGGAGCAGGTGCTGCCTCCAACCCCAAAAACTTGCTCTGCAAGCAACAGCGAGGCAAACCCCAAGAACAAGGGCAGGGTGAGGTGGTGGCAGGAGGCCAGGCTGACTCTCTGACCCCTCCTACTCCCACTTGACCTCAGGAGCATCACTGATGTCGTGTGACCCACAGCTCTGTCCTGCCCCCCAGCCCACCCAGCACGAGGAGGGCTGTGGCCAGCAGAGGTCTGTGTGATGAGGGGGGTGTAGGTGGGGAATGTAAGGATTTGGCTGGATCTTCAGCATCCCTCTAGCCCAGGGTCTGGTTTTGGTGCACAAACACCAACAACAAGTGGGGATGGAGGAGAAACCCCAGAGGGAGTTGGCTTTTCAAGCTGAGGTGACAAATTGAGTTTCACCCCATCCACTTGGGGACAGAGCAAGGTTTGAGGAATCATGAATTATAGAATCATGGAATCATTTAGGTTGGAAAAAAATCTCTAGGATCATCAAGTCCAACCATCCCCCAGAACTGCCAAAGCCACCACTAACCCACGTCCCCAAGTGCCACATCCACACGGCTTTCAAATCCCTGCAGGGATGGGGACTCCAGCCCTGCCCGGGGCAGCTGTGCCAGGGCTGGACAAGCCTTCCCTGACATCCAACCTAAACTCCTCCTGGTGCAACTGGAGGCCAGTGGGGCTGCAGGTTGAGCAGAGAAGCTGCTGGGGAGGTGGGCACAGTGGTGCCCCTCAACACCCCTGTGGGAGCACCATGCTGACCCACGTCCCTCTCCGTTATTTTTTGGGATACACACACGAATCCTGCCGGGCTCAGGCACCCCTGGCAGGGCACAGCTGGCAAAGTGACACCAAAAAATGCTGGCAATGAAAACACAACCAAATCCTACACAGTTGCCTGTCCCTTCCCATTGGGTTCTTGGGCAAGTAAATTGTTCTGGAGTAAGGCAAACTGCGTCAAAAATGTACTTTAATGAAGTGCAGCAGGGGCTCTGGCATCGGTTGCCAAGGTTTAATCCCCTCTCTCTAAGCCCCTGCAGGACATGTGCTGCAAAGAGCACACTTTTCACTCCTGGTATTTCATGCATGTTGTATTTAAAGGCTGCTGCCAGTTCAGTTTAGACCCAAAATGTTGGTGTCACTGGGGGATGGAGGAGGGGAGGTGCTTCACCAAAGGGATTCGAAACAAACCCCGAGGGTGACCCACAGCCTGAGCTCCCTTGTGTTCTGACAGAAAGTCTGGAGGTGCCCAAAAATATTTGGGAAGGGTTCCAAAAACATCACAGGGGTGCTGGGCATCCTCCATACCCAGCCTCACCCTCCAGCCCAGCACTGCTCCAGCCACCAAGGACAAACCCAGGGGACTCCACAGGCACCAAGAACGGGCTTTGCTAATTAGTCCTGGCTTAACTCAGGCAAACTTTCTGCTCTCTTTGGTTAAGACCGGCCTGGAGTGAGTAAAATCTGCAGCAGGGAGGGAAAGCCCTCCTGGCATGTCTGTCCTTGCCTGGGAGAGCCCCACTCCGGGGGATATTAAAGGCTTTTGTTTCCAGGAGCTGTCAAAGCCCTCACCTTTCACAAGCACTAAAACGGCCAAGGGGAAAAAAAGATCTGCGAGTGGAATAATAATTTTGAACTCATAAATCTGAGCCTGTAAATCAAGGCCTGACGGGGCGGGCGCTGTGACGGCTCCTGAGTTAACATTTGAGGTTTTCTTTCACCTGAGGAAAAGGGAAAAAAAATACCCAAGTCTGTGCCCTTGTGCTGCAGGGATGCTGTAAATCACCTTAATGTTACGCTCTGGCTCTTAAACAGCCCCAAAAGGAGCGTGGGGAGCAGGCTGGGAAACTGGGTGAGTTAAACAGCACTGGGGGAACGCTCTGTTTTTACACAAATAACCCCAAACCATCCCTTCTCTGCTTGTCAGAGCAGAGGGCAAATCCTGCACTCCCTGGGGCTGAGGCCAAGTCTTGGCCCTGGTCCTGGTCCTGGTCCTGGTGAGGGCACAGCGACAGGTCAGCTTCCACTGGAGAACCATGGGACCCTGTCTGTCTCTGGGGGTTTGGATTTGGGAGGGAGGGAACAAGAGAAAACAGGAGGTGAGAGGAGAGAAGTGTCTCATGTGTAAAGAGGGGTGGGGATGGTGCTTGGAGGGTCCAGACACCGATCATGGAATCACAGAATGATGGGAAAGATCTCCAGGATCATCAACTTCAACTTTTGACTAAATACCACCAGCCCACCAAACCCCACAGCAGAGAATGACCCTAAATATCCCCACCCATCATCCCCTGAGCTGGCAACATCATCCCTACACGTGCCATGATGGCACACAGAGCCACCTCCGTGTGTCACAGCCACCCACCACGAGCCACACCGTGCTGTCAGCAGCAAAGGGACAGCCCAGAACAGTGTCTGTTCAAACTGGGGACACCCTTCCCAAACTGGGGACACCCTTCCCAAAGTGGGGAACCCACCACAGCCCAAGTGGAGATGCAGCAGCTCCACAAGATGGGAAGCAACAGAAGAGGAGTCCACCCCAGAGGGGACATCTGCTGAGCTGAGGCCACCACCCACCTGCTAAGCTGGACATCCCACCACCCCAGCTCCTCTCCTGGGAGGGTTACAGGGGGAAGTAGGGAACGTGATGGGAAAAGTGGCAAAACCCCTTGCAGTTGCGTGCTGGGCTGTGCCCACATGCAGAGTTTGGCTCTCCCAAAGTTATAAAATGTTGGGGTTTTGACCTCTGTGATTTCCTGTGATATTACCTGTTTATTTTCCCACGATTTTACCTGTTTTGGGTAAAAAGGATAAAGCTCAGTCAATCTGAAGCCGGTGTCCCAAGGGCTAAAGGTGCTTTGACCCTCACCCTCCCACCTCCATCCCTGCTGTGCCTGGTGGTGCTGAGAGCAGGTGGGTCAGGGAGGTTGTGGCCATGGGGCTGGTGGAGCACCAGGAGAAGGAGAAGGAGGAGAAGGAGAAGGAGGAGGAGGAGGAGGAGGAGGAAGGCCCTGGCATGTGGAGCACAAGTGCTCTCGTGGCCCTCTCTGCTGTCTAAGCCGGTGGGTTCAAAGCGCCGGGCGCAGCTGCAGCGTCTGAGCTCCAACAGGTGATGGCTCAGCTGTCCCTGCCCAAGGGGCTGGGGACTCAGGGGGGGCTGTGTGGGGCCAGAGGGTCCCCAGCACCTCCTCCAGCTCCATCCTGCCCTCAGGAAAGCACCTGCACCTCCTCGGGTGGCTCCCAGCCCTCTGCTGCCAGGGGGATGGCATGTGGTGGTGGGATGGGCACGGGCAGCAAAGACATCCCAGCAGAACCCTCCTGAAAGAGCTCTGAGACCAACCTGGCCTGCATGGAGACAGCAGCAAGACCCTGCAGGCAGCACCCAGGGAAGCTGGAGGGATTTTTAGTTCTGCTCCCAGCTTCTCCACCAGGAGAAGGACCATCTGCCACCCATCAGCTGTGGGCAGGGGACGTGGCAGAAATATTTGTCCCTGCCTGGAGCATCCCGGCCAAAATCCACATCCGTGGTGGCCACCAGGCTGAGGCTGGGAAGGTCCAAGTCTATCCCTGGCCTCATGAGAGCTGCAGCATCCCACAGCAACCCCATCCCCTCCCTGAAGGGATGCCCAAATCTCCTCCATTTGTATATAAAGACACCAAAACACGGCCAGAACTGTTTCCCCACCAGCTGCATCTCCCCATGATGGGACAGACCAAGAGCCCCCTCCCCTCCACAGCCCCAGGAGCACCTCAGAGACACTGGGATGTCCAGGTGTGGGGGCATTCCGTGCCCCCCAGCCCACAGAGCTGGCAGCATCACTCTCATTAAGTCACTGCAGCCACCAGCCCCATTATCCCCAGGGCCCCCCTTCCCCGCCAGTAATTTCTACTTATCTGCATATTTTATTGAAAATTAAAATCCTTCTGCAGGATTTTTCCCAGGGCTCGGTCGGGAGCGATCTTTTCTCGCAGCCCTACTTGACTCCAATTAGTTGGGGTAACAAAGCTGCCGCTGTCGGAGGATTATTGACAAATGCTCCAGGAATAAAAAGGGCAGGAGAACAGTCTATTAAAATGACAGCTTTTAGGGCTGCAAACAGAACCTCCGGGTGATTACGGCGCTGGGGAGGCACAGAAAACAGCAACTCCTGGTTTTTGGATGGCATTTCAATCCATCAGCCCCCTCGAGCCAAGACTTTGTGCCTTGCTGCTGATGGGTCACCACCAGCATCCCTCACCATCTCTCATCCCACCCCCCCGGGGACCGTGGGGACATCGGCACCAGCCACAGCTCCGTGACAGGAGCCTGGGGAAGCTGGGAGTGTGGAAATGCATCCCTGCTTCCCAGGCCTCGTGCCTGTGGATCCAGTTCCCATGGGTGCCCATCGGCGCCGGGCTCCTGCCCCCAAAAACCTGCTCGGTGCAGCTGCGCCGGCGGCACAAAAGGACTGAGGAGCATTGAGAGCAGCACAACTCCTTCACTGATCACTCCTTAATGGTTCATATTTTTCCCCTGACTTTCTCCTTGATTTCAAATAAAAGAATAGGGGGTTAAAAATGAAGCGCCCTCCATAAAGGGCAGCGAGTGTTATCCCTTAAAAAAATCCCCCAAAAAACCAACCTCACAGAGCTTTTTTTCTTTCCTAGGTGGCTCGGACAGCTGGCTCTTTAAATATTAATCAGGGGCTCATTGATATGCAAATATGGTAAGAGGGAATAATGCTCCTGCAGCTGCGCAGCCCCGGCCCAGTGTTGGCCTCCTCTCCACCATGAATGGCAATAGCTGAGGACACAGGTGCAGGAGCCACCAGGAGCGAGCAAGATCCTGCTTAATAAGGTAATTTGTGAGCGATGCTCTATAGAGCCCAACCGGGGCAATCTTTTACCACTTGACAGTGTGTGACCACTAAACAAGGTGTTAATCTTATAATTGTGGTGGTGCCTGTTCCCCTGCACAGCCTTCCTGGCCTTCTGCCCTGACACTTGGCCAGTGAAAATCAACGGCCCCGACAGCTCGGCCGCGCGCCAACCGATCGGCGATAAATTATTTATTGTTCTATTTCCAGAGGAAGGAGTAAACAGGAAAGATGGGGCATCCCACAGGGAGACCCACTTGGGATGTGCCTCGCTGGGCTGGCACTGCTGTGCCCTGTCCCCACAGCTCTCACCTGTTCCTGCTGGGCAGGTGACCCTGTCCAGTCCTGCAGGAATGAAGTTGTCTCCTCTGATGGGTCTGGTGGTGGCACCCGTGTCCAGGGTCCTGTGGGTGGGCTGGTGGGGTGGTCACTCTCTGCTCCTCATGCCTGATTCCTGCTTTCCCTGAGAAGAGAGAGCAGAGGCAAGGTCAGTGCCTGCCGTGGGCATCACTGCTGGGTGTCTGCTGGTGCCTCTGCCAGACCAAGCAAAGATGGGCAGGTGGCACAGGTTGGGGCTTCCCCACCCCAAGAGCTTCATCCCGTCCCCATGTCCCCTCTCCCAGGCCATCTGTGCCACTGTGGTGACCATGGTGGGGACCCTCAGCTGCTGCAGGAGAGACAAGGAGGACAGTGGGTCAGAGCCCTTGGCAGGATCCCCCATAACCAGAGTCAGGGGAATTGGACACCCCTAAGTACCCGAAGGGCTCAGCTCACACAGTCTGGTCTCTGCTGCCATTTGCCTTCAGCACAGATCATGGAATTAGAGACCCACAGAATACTCTGGGTTGGAAGGGACCCACAGGGACCATCGAGTCCAACTCCTCCGTGGGCCTACAGAGCAGGGGGAGGCAGTAAGGAAGGGCTTCCCTCCAGGAGGGCACCAAGAAACCCCCTCCCTCACCCCCAGCATAACCCCTTGCTGATTCAAACACTCACACCCCCTCCCCACCCTCCCGGGGAAGGGATGTCCGTGCCACCCCCCTACCCCTGGGGGCACAGCTGGCCCTGGAGCCCAGCTGCTCCTCCTGCCGAGGGCAGGACCAGCTCAGTGGGGGCACCTTGGCACTGCCCCATAGCCCACAGGACCCCACGGCCGCATCCTGCCCTTCCCCACCCGGAGCCTGTGGATAGCACCCCCCTGCTGCCACAGGGCATTTGTAAGCTTGGCCTCCTGTGGCTCCCCATCCTCCTCATCCTCATCCCTGCCAACTCTCCCTGCCCGTGCTCCTGGCGATGAATGCCCGGCCGGGGTGCCGGTACCAGGCACGGCAGCTGCGAGGCTGCTCCGGGTGCTGCAGCTGGGCAGCTCCAGTGCCCAGCCCCAGCTGCACACTGCGGGCACCCCCACGGCTGGCACGGCAAGCCCAAGTAATGCCAGCAAACGAGCAGCGGGAGGGATGCTGGGGTGGCTCGGGCTCACCCTGCCACCAGCACATCCCGCTGGATCCGGCCCCGGCATCGCCGCTTGGATCGGCACGGGGGGCTCGGGGCAAGGGGTGTCCACGTGGTGGGTGGTTCCCAAAGGAGGTGATGGCCTTCCTGCAGACAGGGAGAAGCCCAACTTCTCGTCCTCGTCACCTCACTTGAATTCTGACTTTTCTGGTGTCAGTTCTTGGCCTCGGTGTTTGGTCCTGGGGCAAAAAAAGAGCAACATTACACCGAGCATTAGGGATTGGCCTTTTGTTTCCAAAGTCCATTTATCTGCCTTAGTATCTCAGGATTTCCATTATTATTAATTATTAATAACTAATCATTAATGATAAATCACCGCTAATAATTACAGCTACTTTATATACAAGGGCTTTGCCTCTTTCCATGCTTTAATGGGGGCAAATCTGGAGTGCTGAGGTGCCACCTTCCCCCTTAGACACCAGCCCAGGGCAGCAGCTGGCTGTGGAATCTGGCCCACGAGACAGGGATTAATGAGCCAATTAAACACCCCAGCCCTGGGGCAGCCCCCAGGCTCACACCCCACACAAGAGCCATCGAGGTCTGGGCTGCAAGAACCCATCCCTTGGGCACAGCTCGATCCCTCCCAGGTATAAATCCTTTATCATGTTGAGGAGCAGGAAGGCTACACTGTGGGGCTCAGCTGAAACATCCCAGAAGGGCTGAGCCTAGAGATGCTCAGGGAGGGTGGATGTGAGCTCTGGAGGAGGATGTGGCACCGTCCCCTCCCTGCCATCCCTAGCTGGGCAATATCAGCTTTGGCAAGAGGTTTGCCAGCTGAACCTCAGGCTTCTGTGCTTTGTTGTGTTCTGCTGTGCCTGTGGAAGAGCAGAGGTGCTGTGGTGCATCCCTGCCCCATCCTGCTGGCATCACAATCCTGGAAAAGCACAGAATCCCAGAATGGTTTGGGGTGGAAGGGACCTCAAAGTTCATCTCATTCCAACCTTGCCATGGGCAGCGACACCTTCCCCTATCCCAGGTTGCTCAGAGCCCTGTCCAACCTGGCCTTGAAAAGACCTTCAGGATCATCGAGTCCAACCAGTGAACGATGCTCCTCAAATTAAGGACCAAAAAATGCCCATTCAGCCCCAAACCGTGGCCTGTCTCTGCATTTGTGAGCCCACCACTACAATTTCCTCCTCCATAAAGCTGGAAAAATATCCAGCCCGGGTCGTTCCGTGCTCTGTAACGAGCAATTATTCCTTTCAAAAGTAAAATGAAATAAGAACCATTCCCATAATCACCTACTGGATTTTATCAGCATGTTTGGGTTACGCTTTGGCCCCTTTGGCTAATTCCTAATTGATTCTTTAATCTCGACAAGTTTTTTATTGCCTGATACAAGAGGTATTTAGCCCAGGAGCGGCAGGAAAGCTGCCTGGAAACCCTGGGAGACCCACGATGTGGTGCAGGGATGACCTCATGCGAAGCCAAGGCTTTATTTGATAATCTATCACTTATTTATTATTGTAAGTAACTGCTTGCAGGTGCTGTGATTGCTGTGATTGTCCCAGCACCAGCACACACCGGGAGCAGCTCAGCAATGTTACCCTGAGCTGCTACTGCAGAGGAAGCAGAGCCCAGACTGCTCAGGGGTGTGTTCTGGGGATGGGACAGGCATAGCAAAATCCACTGACTGTGGAAAAATGGAGCCAGGGGTTTGTGCTGACCACTGGCTTGCTGGGGAATCACAGAATCCTGGAATGGTTTGGGTCGGAAGGGACATAAAAGCCCAACCAGTGCCACCCCGTGCCATGGGCAGGGACACCTTTCACCAGCCCAGGGTGCTCCAAGCCCTGTCCAACCTGGCCTTGGACACTTCCAGGGATGGGGCAGCCACAGCTTCTCT
>JAWWEW010000033.1:14614307-14631664 GCA_035583185.1 Anabacerthia variegaticeps | reverse complement strand
CACTCAGAGCTCTGGGCTGGGGGACAAGGTGGGCATCGGGCACAGGGTGGGCTCTGGGGGCTGGGAGGGCTTTTCCAACCTCAGGGATCCTGTGTTTGTCACAGCCAACACGTTTTCCAGAGAAGCTGTGGCTGCCCCAGCCCTGGAAGTGTCCAAGACAGGACTTGGAGCAAGCTGGGCCAGTGGAAGGTGTCTCTGCCCATGGCAGGGGGTGGTCTTTAGGTCCCTTCCAATCCAAACCACTCCAAGATTTTAGGATTCTACAATCTCTGTGTTTCCCCCTCCTCTGAGGATGAAGGAAGGTAAGTGGGAAAAAAGGGCAATGCCACAGCCCTGGCAGGGGTTTGGGGTGCACAAACCTGCAGCTCACCCCCCAAAGCACCACTCTGCAGCTGCTGGCTCCATAACAGCCAGGGCCATCCCTTCTCCACCCTCTTTTCTGAGGCTGGGAAAAGCCAAGTGGGGTGTCCCATGCTGAAGGAGCCATCTGCAAACCCCACCTGGCAGAATTCCCATTGCCCCGGGATGCAGAGCCCAGCTCGGAGCTCTGGGCAAACCCAGACGGCAGGAGATGTCTCTGCTCAGCCACAAGCACCTTCTCCCCAACCTCAGGGACTGTTCCTACAACCCCTCTGGAATGAAAATTTCCTCATTCTTTCACAGGGCCTCTCCTGCCCACATGAAATCATAGCTATCATCTGATGTGGGATGATTTTCCCCATCTGTTCTCTGTCCTTTAAAATGTCTCCTGTCAAAGGCACTGGGATGTAAAACCAGACCCATGTGAGCATCAAGGCAACCACAGCCCACTGAAGAGGCATTTTTGTGGCATTTTGTGTCTTTCTATCTCACCACAGTTCTGCTCAGAGCCCAAATTAATCTGAAGTCTCCCCCAAGCCCCTCAACCTCAAAATTCAGCTACTCCTTGTCCCAGCCCTGGGGGGCTTCCCCCAGTCTGCTCCACCACAACTCCTGGGATGCAAGGTCCACCTCAGGGGAAGATCCAGGGAGGAGGAACCTGCACAGCTCCGTGGGCTGTGGAATTTGTGAGCTCCATGGAAATGAGCTCTTCCAGCAGCTGAACCACTCTCCCAGGGATGACCTGCAAAGCCCATGGCTCCTCACCTCCCTGCACCACCAACTTCTCTGGGATACAAGACTTGGAGGTTTTCATTTTGATAATGGAGGGACCAAAGAGCCTTCCCGTGGCTTCAGCAGGAGAACTGCAGTGGGAATGCACATCCACACTCCCCTGAGCATCCAAACACAGCAGCATCCACACCCTGAGCTCTCCATCCTCTCTGTCCTTCCCACCATTAAGGGCTGTGGGACAAAGGCAGAAAACCTGGAACCCACGGGAATATTTCCTTGCAAGCTCATGATGTAAAAGCTGCTGAGTTTAATACCCACTGGAGCCCCTCATTTCAGGGCTCACAGAGTTTACAAGCTCTCCCAGTATTTATAACCTACCTGGGTGCCTCAATCCTGAAATGATGGGATTTGCCAGCTCCTCCAGTGCTGCTCCCTGGTTCCAATCCCTCCTCCCAGGATTCAGGGAGCAAACACCCTCCTGCACTCACAGGGAAAGCATGAACACCCCAGAGCCCACCTTTTCAGGGTTTACAGAGTTCACAGGCACCCCCTGGAGGCTGGGACAGGTTGTGAGTGAGGTGAGACACTTGAGTGCAGACAGAAAACCACGACAGGTCACCTGAGCAGCAAGTGCTTGTGTTTTCTGCAGTTTTGGGGCTCACACAAAGACCTTCCAGCTCTTGAAAGGGATCCACAGGCCTTGGAGCCCCCCTGATGCAGGAGGCTCAACCTGCAGGACCTTTGCTCCCTGCTCTGGAGAAATGGGAACATCTTCAGGAAGGTCATGGAGGAGCTGTGGGACCACATGGGCATCACAAGGAGTCTGATGTGCCAGGTGGTCACTCGTACTTGGAGAAGGATGAGCAAGACTCTTGGGTCAGAGGGGACAGAAAAGTCAGGAAGGATAATCCCAGCCACAAGCACCTTCCCAGGGTCTACTGAGCAAACACAAGCCAGCAGCTCCTCCTGCTCCACAGCAAGAAACAGGCACCAGCTACCATTAAAAGAGTTTTAAACTGAGCAGGACTGACTTGGGTTGGACCCCAAGAAGGAATTCCTCCCTGTGAGGGTGGGAAGGCCCTGCCACAGGTTGACAACAACAAGGACATGGGACTGAAAGGCCCCTTGGGCGACTCCTGAGCTCCACAGCAGTGCTGGGAGAGCAGAGGAGCCCGTGGAAGAGGGAGGATCAATGAGCACCCAGAAGGACCCGTGTGCCACCACTCTTCTGGGCAAGCACCACTCTCCATGACTCCAGGCACAGCCCCCAGTCTCGCAGAGTGGGCACAGCCCTGGGGAGGGCAAAAAGGCTAAAAATACTGAGCATTATGTGCTAAGGCAAGAGGTGCAGATGCCCGGGAGCAGCTGCGCCCGAGCCCTCGGAGCTTCGCTCGTATATCAGCCCCTTATGACATCGCCCAACTGGACGTGTTAAAAATTAGCAGCGAGATTGGAGTTGTTGGGATGGAGGGTAAATCTCCCAGACAGCTGTAATTAGTTCCAGAGGGTGCAGCTGTCTCCCTGCAACAGCTGAGGGCTTCCAGGGAAAACACCCGAGCCCGTGCTTTCTCTTGGAATTAATGGCCTGACAGGGCGAGGCGGGCTGGGAGGGGGAAGAAAGAAACCAAAACATGGGGCGTCTTTGGGGTTTGGGGAGGTGGTTTTTGTTGTTTTTCTTTTATCTCAGGGCTTCCCACCCTGCTGTAAATCAGGGAGCAAGTGGTGGTGGTGGGAAGCACAAATCCATCATGGCAACAGAGGCTCCATCATCGCCCTCTTGCTTGTTCTTGCCCCGGTGGTGGGAGGGTCATAAATTCAGCCTGGCCCAAGTTGGCAGAGTAAGGGCACTTTTAGGGGTTGTTTTTCAACACCGCTGACCCTGAGGCTCCTGCAAGGTCTGGCAAGAGCATCCCATGGGCAGTTTATCCTCAAAGCTCCCCTGGGAGGTGGCAAAGTGGGTTTTTCCCCTCCCTGGGCAGGTTAGAAAGGGAGGCTGAAGGTCTGTGTCTGTACCAAAGGCTGAGCAAAGTATGGTGGAAGGAAAGGAGCTGATCTCATCCAGAAGGAGAGATCCCATGGCCATGGGACACGTGGTCCTGCCCTGGCCATGGTGGAGCTGCCCCACAGCTGTCAGAGGTAGCTGGAAACCAGATTTCCCACCCTGAGGGAAATCCTGATGTTTTGGGATAAATCTCTAATTTATCATCAGTTGAAATCCCTCACACTCTCCTTCAGGACCACGGAGTCATTTCATTCTGATCACACCTGACATTGTAACATTGATGACAAATTAGAGATTCTCTTTTAAATGACAGTGCACAAGGCAAGAAGAAACAAACTGCAATAAGACATCTCACCATGGAGAAACCCTGTGAGAAAGCCAAAAACCCCTATTTCCACTTTTCCACCTCAAAGGATCCCATCACCTCCCAGGTGCCCACGAGCATCACTCCTGTCTCCTCCAAAGCCATTGCAGGGGACAGCAGAGATGTCATTTCCAGCCACACCCCAGTGAAGCCCAGATTTTCCTGGAAATCCCACTCCCTGCCTGCTCTCAGAAGCTCCAGAATTCCCTTGAACCCTTTTGGGGGGCTCCAAGCCCCAGACTGGCTTCTAAAATGTGCAAATACGACCCAGCTCTTCCCACAGCTTGGGATGACTCCACAGATCCCATGGGAAGGCACCTCCACACCTTCTGCCAGGGTGCACAGTGACTTCCAGAGCCTGGAAATCCAGTCCAATGTGCCCCAAATATAAAGCCCAGGAACGCTGGCACAGCTGGGAAATAGATGGGCAATCTGATCAAGCAGAGGAACCCTAAATGCCATGTTCTTCCTGTGCTCTTGCAGCCAAGGAGAGCCAAAGGGAAGCACCACCTCCCTCCCCACCACCACCACCACCACTCCAAATCCAGACCTTCACACACATGTCGGGGCTTTTCCAACAAAGTGCTACTATAATTGGAATAAAAGTCCTCAAGTGAACATGATTTAATATCAGAGACACCGAACACTTCAGGTCAAGCCCAGCAGCCTGGGTTTTCCCCCCCTCCTGGAGGCAAAATCTGATTTTTGTTGTGTTTTATTGTTGCAGCCTGTTTCCATGACGGTGTGCTAAACACTTATTAATTTCTCAGCCAAAGCCCTCCTGTTCAGATTTATGAGGGCTGGTGTTTTATGAACTATCCACTGCACCAGAATTTTGTAAATCCACATTCCCCAAACATCACCAGGATTCAAGTCCAGCTTCACACTCAGCCAGGCTGGGCTCAACAATACCCTCATTTTTAATCAGTCACCTGTTTCTCATTTTAAGTTTATCACACTTGAAAAAATACTATAATTTCTTGAGTTGTAAAGAAACCTACAAACTTTGGTCTCCGAAATTTCATTTCGAAGGCATTAACTCATTTTGAAAGTCCCTTGGCTATTTAAGGTGTAGAGTTTCCATTAACAGAACAAACTCCGTGGAGGATGGAGCGTCAGGTTCTTATGGAAAACAGTCCCTTCCCCTAATTATTTAGTCTAGCAGGGAATGAAAATAATTAAGTCTCAAAATTCCCTTTAGAGTGGAGGGAGGGGGGAACATGGCAGGAAAATGAGGGGTTTTTCCACGCAGCTACTGCAGGGAGCAGGGCCCTGGTGGCACTGAAGGTGGGCAGAGCCACAGGGGGGCTCTGCATCAGGTGAGGGCACAGGGATGGCCCTGGAGCTACAGCCACACAGCAGTGGCCTTTCTCCCCAGGGTCACTGCTCAGGCTCCAGCTGAAGGCTTTGTTCACAGCTGAGCTGAAGTTGTAAGAGAGCTGATCCCAGAATCCCAGAATCCTGGAATGGTGTGGGTTGGAAGGGACCTTTTAAAGTCCATCCAGTCCCACCTCCTGCCATGGACAGGGACACCTTCCACCAGCCCAGGCTGTTCCAAGCTCTGTCCAACCTGGCCTTGGACACTTCCAGGGCTGGGGCAGCCACAGCTTCTCTGCCCATCCTGTGCCAGGGCCTGCCCACCCTCCCAGGGAAGGATTTCTTCCCAATATCCCACCTAACCCTTCCCTCTGGAAGTTTGACTGTTCAAGGCCAGGTTGGATGGGACTTGGAGCAATCTGGTCTAGTGGAAGGTGTCCCTGCCCATGGCAGGGGTGGAACAAGATGTTCTTTAAGGTCCCTTTGAACCCAAACCATTCAAGGATTCCATGATCTTTCCCATGTTGGATTTTATAAACCTTCTCAGAGGAAACACTTTGGTAAAAGTGGGGAGTTCTCAGTGTCTCAGCTGGAGAAGGAGTCTCCTCTCAGAAGGTTTGGGGGATGCACTGCCCAAAAGCTGAAAAACATCAGCAGGGTTCCAGGGGCAGTTCATTCCACGCTGTGCTCTGGACCTCCAGCCCTGTTTGCAGTGCATCCCCAGAGCCTCAAATGGAAAATATTAGCAAGAGCATAATATTACTTGAGTTGATCCAAAATGCCCCAAATATGTTTTTTCAGCTAAAAATAACTTCGCCAACAAAAGAGACCCTTTTGTGAAAAATTTCCTTTTGTGTAAAACCTTGGAGTTTTCATCTGTGCCTTTCCCTGGCTGATGTTTGCTTTGT
This sequence comes from Anabacerthia variegaticeps, assembly GCA_035583185.1. NCBI lineage: Eukaryota > Metazoa > Chordata > Aves > Passeriformes > Furnariidae > Anabacerthia > Anabacerthia variegaticeps. Next base: position 14,625,981 of record JAWWEW010000033.1, on the reverse strand, counting down.
CTCTTCCTTGAAAACAAAAACAATTCCAAGACAAGTGTCCACGAAAACAACCATTTCTGCAGGGCTGTTTTTGCCTTTGAAACACCTCAGGAGGTCCATAGAAATGGTGGGTTTTGAACAGAGCTCACAAAGCAAAGAATCCAAGGCTGATGGGCAGGAAGTCCCTTCAGAAGTCACCATTTGTGGCCAAGAGAAGCAACACCACCTGGGAATGGGCTCATCCAGAGGGTCCCTGTGTCCCTTCCAGGGGGGCATCACTGTCACCTTGGTGTCCTCATCAAACCCACTCTGTTTAAAAGCCACATGGGTTCCCTCAAACCAACCCAACCACGAACAGAAACCCCCTGGGCATGTCCAAGAGGGGAACAATGGGAAGCCAGCAGCTTCCAGTTCCCTCAGGATCACTCCAGGCTTACCGTGGAGGTTCTCTGCCTGCAAAGGGGTTGGATGCCATCAAGGACAGGGCCTCCTCTTCCTGGGCCAGCAGCTTCCCAGCCAAGTGGATTATCCATTCGTTCTGCTCGTAGGTCTGGGGGAGGGAAGAAGAAACACAAATGTTAGGCACTGCTGGGCTCCTCCTGGGGTGTTATTGGCATTAAAGACTCCTCTTTGGGCAAAGATTTCAACTGATTCAGGTGAAAAACAATGAATTTCCCATTGTTCCAGCAAACAATCCATGGGATCTGACACCCCGAGGTCCAGAGGGAGACACTGGCACCTGTGGGGAGCAGGGAGAGCTTCACTGAGTTGGTCTCATCTCTGCCATAGCTGGAGTGTTCTGGCCAATTCTGCCCCCTAATATTTGATTAAAAGAATTTATTTTGGCAGCTGACTCTGCATGGAAACAGTAATGGCACATCTGGAAAGGCCAATCCAGCCACCACTTTAAACCAGGCTGTTTCCCCCTCTTGTGTTATCCAAGGGAAAACAGAGCAAAGTGACTTCTCCATTCCCCTTCCTGTCTCCTCTTTATTTCCTTCCATGTAAAGCAGCCTCTTTACTTTCCTTCCTCACAGAGCCACTGACAGGGAGCAGCCCTGGGACCCACAGCCCAGGCTGGAGTGGCAGAGCTTGACCCTCTCCTGAGAGAAGCAGGGAGTTGGATCCAATGATCCTCATGGATCCCTTCCAACTTGAGATATTCCCTGATCCTACGATTTACCTCCCTCCAGCAAGCCATGCACTCCTGCTCTTCACAGGGTCTCTTGCTGAGGCTCCTTAAAAAGCATTTCTCCTTCTGGGTGACTTTCTGTGCCTTGTACTCCACTAAGATTTCCCTTTTTCCTCCTTTCTCAACGTGCTCCTAAGTGGAATTTGGACTCCAAGCAGTAGGGGACACTGTGGGAAAGCGAAACCCGGGAGCTGTACCTGCAGGGCTGGGAGTGACACAGACCACGAGGCAAAGCTGCTCTGCAAAGCTCCTCCAAGGGCACACTTTGTTAGTGCCGTTGCCATGGGAAATGGGAGAGCTGGAGATGGAAAACAGGGAGTGCTGGTGGGAAGGCCCATCCAGGGCAGCTCTGCCTCGCAGGGCTTCTCACCCTGCCCATCACAGTTTAGAGGAAACCCACCAAGATATTTAAGCCACCATTTAAACAATGATCACTGTCCTCATTCCTTTGCCTCTGTCCTGCCTCACTGGCTCCTTCCACCTGCTGTCCCAGCAGGGATGGAGCCAGGGATGCTGCCCACCATGACCAGCCCCATGGGGAACCTCCAGCACATCCCTCTCTCCACCAACACTCCTGACACCGAGGGGGTCGTGGTGGCTCTCAAGGCCACCACGGCCCTGAGGCCACCGTGGCCCCAATGCAGCGGCCTGGGAGTGGAGACAGGGCCAGCTCTGGGTCCAGGAGCTCCATCACGTGGCATGTCCAACACCAGCCTTGCAAACCTCACAAGAAGCTGCAGGGACAGCTGGCACCAGCCCTGCCAAAGGTCCCGCTGTGCCATCATGGGATCACTCACTCCAAGTCTCCCTGGTGCTGGAGATGCTCTGCCCAGGCTGGGATTTGGGGGGGGGTGAGTGGCACTCTGGACCTGCAGCGTGGGGACTCTGTGACTGGGGACCATCCCAGGGGTGTGAGAGCAACTGCAGAGAGCAAACATCCCCACTCAGATCCTCAGCATCCCATACCTCCCTGCACACCCCTTTTTAAAGTGCTCTGTATGGTTTGAAGTGCCATTTCTAGGAGGGTCTGGGAGACTGGAGGGTTCCTGTGTGCCAGCTGGGAAGAAGCAGGAGAAGAGGAGCAGGACTCACCAAGGCAAAGTGTGATGGAGGCCCCCAAACCTCCCCGTGCTGATTCACAACCAGCAGGCTCTGTGAGGGCAGAATGGGCTCCCATGGCCTCCAGATTGTTAATTAGCAGCTCCATGCACACGAGAGTTGGACTTCTGGTTTGTAAAGTGTTTTTCTTGTAAAATTTACAACATGTCTGGCCCCAGCAAAGTCTGCGGTGAGAAATTTCCAGCCGGTGCAGCCCCACCCCCTGCCCGGGCTGTGGATCCCGCTGGTTAACTCATTACCCTGAAAGGGATACGGTGGCAAAGGCAGGGAAAAAAGGAGTCCAGCAGATGTGGGCTGCATCCAGGGAAGCATCACACCACGGGGAGGGAAGGGGATGGTTCCTCTCTGGATCCAGACAGAGCCAGACCCCAGCGGGGTGAGCGTGGCCAGGAGGGAGGGATTTGGTGGCAGTGCTAGCTCTGAGTGTGCAGAACAGAGCCTGAACCATCCAGTGGATTAATAATAATAATAAAAAAAATCCAGGAGAGGTGTACACATTGCTGGAAGGTCGGCAGGTATGTTGTGGGGTCATCTTTAGGGTTTGGATCTTCATTGAGAACAAAGAGAAGCAGCTGGGGACTGACCCTGCTCAGTCCCTGGGCTGCTCCTTCTCCATCCAGACAAGGACTAGGAGTCCCAGACCTGCTCCTGCCCTCCAAGCACCGGGATACAGCTCCTGGCACACCATGCAGGGCCCGTGCTGGACCCATACTGGGATTACTGGGGACCCAGTGACTCGCACAGGCTGTTGCTGCCCAAAGGGCAGAGCACCCAAAAACTACCTCAGCTCACTGTCCACTCAGACCAGAGCCCTGGGGGGTGCAGCCCTCCCTCCTTCATCTGCTCAGAGCTCTCTTTCTGCTTTAGCCCAGAAAGGGACCTCAACACACACAAAAAATACCAGCAATGCAACTGAACCACCTGAGAAAGGCAGTGCAGGCAGAGCTGAGGCTTCCCAAAGGAACACAACCCTCCCTCCCCACAAGCCAAAGCTTTTCTGGGTTCCTGGACACTCCTGCAGACCCACAGAAATGTGGCTCTCCAGCCACATCCTCCTCCTCTGTCCTTACACTTGGTACCAGGACTCAGAACCTTCAAAAACTGGGTTTAGGGATAACAGAGTGGACCTACAGGACCTGGCTCTAAGGGCTAAGACCCTTGAGCTTTTCTTTCCTGCTGGGTTCCACCCTCATGCTGTGCTCAGGTAAACACTTTCCCTTGGCTTTCCATGCCAGTCTCACCCCAAATGCTCCTTTGGGACAGGGATTTGCTCCTTCTCCCATGCAGACACGGCCCAGCACAAGGTGCCCAGGTCCCCACACCTCCTGAGCACCACTGCCCTGAGTCTCTGTCCAGCCTGAGCTCTCCCCTCAGCCGCTTTTCCAGCAGTGTTCCCCCCTGGAGCACATTAACTGGTAGAGGAACATTTAAGACCTTCCCAGAACTTCTCCCCAGACCACTGCTAAGGAGCTGGGAGAAGGAGCCACCAAACTGCAGCTCCCAGAGTGAGGGGAACGTTATCATCCCAAAAAACACACACACAACCCCCCCACACTCCGGGGAACGTGTCCCCAACTGAGACAATAGTAATAAGAGCCCTTTTGCTCTGCCTTTAATTGGTCATTTAATGACAAGGGACTGTGGATCAGTGTGGTGTTTTATTGACTCGCGGCGCTGGCAGAGGCGCTCGGGAGGAGGGAACACTGAGGTGCACATGTGGGAACAGCTGGAACCTGGGCACAGGAGCCTGGGCTTGGTGCATGGGGCTGGGAGCCCTGCAGGGTCCCACGTGGCAGCTGGGGGTGGCACAGGGGCAGAGGGACATGTTCCCCACGCTGTGGAGAAAGGGCTGGTTTTGGTGTCCCAGCCGAGGCACTGCGGGATGTGACACGGGAATTCCACTGTCCTGGATACTGGCACCCAGTATTCCCACTGCCTCCTCCTCTGCTGTTTCCACTTCCTTAGCTAAGTACCTTCAAGTGTCACTGCTTGGAGGATATGGATTATCAGGAGAAATAACCCATGTCCCTCAGAAACAAGGCACAATGAATGCAACACTTGGATGTTTCCCAATATTCCAGCTCACTGTCATGTGTTCCCATCCTGCGGCCCAAATGACTTCACCATGGAAAGCCTAAGGCTATGTCAGGTCCCATCACTCCTCAATATCTCCAATAACCACATAGAATCACAGAATTATAGAATGGTTTGGGTGGAAGGGACCTTGCAACCCACGCAGTGCCACCCCATGCCATGGGCAGGGACACCTTCCCCCAGCCCAGGTTGCTCCAAGCCCTGTCCAACCTGGCCTTGGGCACTTCCAGGGATCCAGGGGCAGCCACATCCTTCCTGGGCACCCTGTGCCAGGGCCTGCCCACCCTCCCAGGGAAGGATTTCTTCCTAATTTCATCCTTTTTTTTGTATTAGATTCCTAAAGAGGCAAGCCAGGTCTCCACAGCTCTGGCCCAATGTGTACAGGATTTCAGGGGGGACAGTCACTCTCCCAAAGTCATCCTTTAGTCAATCCTATAAGAAAATCCTTGAGAAAGGATTCAGCTGTTCCCTGAAGGAGGCAGGAATAAAAGGCTGCATAAGAGAGCAGAGCAAGACTTTGGGAACCAGCTCTCAGATCCCACCTATCCAGGGAAACAGAGCACCTGGCACAGATCCCATATCACCTCTGTATCGGGAAAGAAAAGTCACTTTGTTCCAGAACAGAGCACAGACAGGGGGGTACAATGGCCACTGTAGCCAAGGACCATTCCCTGCATGGACAAGGTCTGACCCTATTTATACAGCTCATGGCACAACAGGATAGGGGCTCATTTGGGATCCTGGGCTCTCCCATGGCAGTGCTGCTGCTGGAGGTGAGTCCTCCCTGAGCCAGCTGAGAGCTTGGGGCTTGGGAATGATTCATCTTCACAGGGAGACAACTGAACACAGTTGAAAGAGAAAATAAAACCCTTCCAAGCTGAACATGGACCAAAATGCTGCAATGGAAAATGGAAGTGAGGCGAGGTGTGTGTTTGCAGAAGGGGGAAGAAGGGAAATGTAAAAGGCTGAGCTTGGTACAGCGAGCACGAGGCTGAGGTTTTACTGCCCTGCAAACACCTCCTCCTCCATTCTGCTGCTGGGCAGCTTTTTCCTGAAGCACCTCCTGGCTGCAAGAGCGAGATAACAGAGGCTGGAATAAAATATTTCACAAAAACATTCATCTGCCTCCTCTGGAAATGGTGTTACTTTTCCTTGGCTCCTCCAGCTCGTGTGTGCTGATGTGAAGTCTCCAGCACGGTCCCTTCCCACCACCCAGGGGAGAACCTCAGAGCATCCATCCTGCTGCTGGAGCTCCTCTCTCCTCCCAGGAAGGCAGCTCAGGAGTGTTTATAAACAGCATCCTATCTGCAAAACACACGTTGCTTCTCAGAGCATCCCAAAAGACTTTTGGAGCAGCTTCAAGGTACAAGCCCACAAGACCCTGAGCTTTAAAACCAATATGAAAACAGCAGTAGCTTTGTTATTTTTGAGTAGATATTTGGGAAGCACCAAGAGGGTGCCTTTGGATTGGCCAAAAGCAGACCCCAAACAGAATAAATACCCTTCATGCCATGGTTAGGAGAGGAAAAGCCTTGCCTTTGATTTATCCTTCCTCAGAGGCTTTTCCACTGGTGGAGAACAAGCCCTTGGCATGATAAACAACCAGCTTTTGTAAAGTCCCAGACTTCCCACTACCAGCCAAACTGACCAACTTGAAGGCCCAAAACTATGAGCAGCAATTTGTTTTCTGGTTTGTTATTTATCAAAGATTTTGAATGCATTCCCAGCCTGCCAGAAATTGTATTTTTGTGCCAGCAGCCCCGCCCAGCTCAGCGATGGGTCGTGATGGCTGAGCTCCTTCTAAAATGTCACCCTAAAGAAGTCAAACAGTGGGAGATGTCCCTACACATGGCAGGGGTGGGACTGGATGGGTTTTAAGGTCCCTTCCAACCTAAACCCTTCCAGGATTCTATGACTCTCCAGAGGGCTCACTGCGTGGTGGCATCTGCAAATGGGCCATCCCTTTCAATTAAAATCCCATTACCCCGGAATGGTGTGGGTTGGAAGGGACCTTCAAGAGCCTCCAGTTCCCATTCCCTGCCACAGGCAGTGGTTCCTCTTAAAAATATTCATTGGTTGAAATTGCTTTGGTGGAGCTGATGGTGCTGAGTGCCCAACCTGACCAAGGAGTACCTGAAGAGCAGCTCCTCAGTGGGGACCACGTTATTTCTGCTGAGAGCCCCCTGTGCCCCCAGTGCCCAGCAATCAGCAGAGCTCAGAAACAACTGAAAAGGGTCCCACAGATTTCCACACCTTCCTGGGGGGTTTTCCCCTCCTGCAGACAGGGAGAAGCAACTCAGACATGTTTCTGGATGGGTTGTGTCCCTGGCAGGACTAAAAGAAGGGCTTCAGTTCAGAGCTGCAGCACCCTCGGGATGTCGAGACACACGGCACAAAGGGGGGATTTAGAAAACAAGTGAAAAGGCACATTATGTTTAGATAATAAAATTAACATCATGAAAATGGTTTCCTGCAAAATAATGCCACGTTACATTACAGGTAATTATGGCACTGCTGGCACGGTAATTAAGAGGCAGCAACTAATAAATTGTGATTCAGAGGTGGAGCAGCACCACGGCTCCTCGTGGGCCCCACTGGGGCTGTGCTGGTGGTCACCCCCTCCTTGTGCCAAGGGCCTGGCTCCCCCTCCCTGTGCCAAGGGCCTGGCTCCCTGTGCTCCAGAGCTTCAAAGTGCATCCCAGAGCTCCAGCCAAGGTGGAAAGTTTCGCAGGAAACCCCGAGCGCAGGAAGGCGTCGTATGTCAAGCGGTGATGAGGTGCAAAGAGGAACCTGTCAGGAGCAGCACAAAGGGATGGTAAATATCCTTCCCCCAAGTCCTTGGCTTTTCCACAGCCTGTCAGAGCTGGATATGTCAGCTCCTTACCTGCCCACTGCCAATGAACTGCAAACCCAGCCCGCAGCGCCGGGGCAGACGGCGAGTGGTGCTGCAGAAACAGTCCAGAACTTCTGCAAACAAATTAAACCTAATCCAGAGGCTGAAGTGACTCGGTTTTATGGACTCTGTAAACCACCACACGGGTTTTGCAAAACTTGTCTGGCTTCACAAACTTCTGGGCTTTCGACTTCTGGTTACCCATCCTTTCCACAGCTCCGCAGCACTCAAGTCCAAACAACACCCGAGTGACAGGGACTTTTGTGGCTGCCAGGGAGGAGCTGGCACCAAATAAACAGCTCCCAGTGTTCAAACACAACCATTCCAAAGGGGATTTACTTCCATGCTTAAGCAGGTATTTACATGCCTGAACATCCCCTTCGGAAAACACTCGCCGTGCCCAGTGCCCTCACCTTCCCACTGTTTTCCACAAGTCATTCCCACTTTCCAGAAGGCTTTTCCCTCCTTTCTGCACCTTTTGCTAATACTTCTTCTAAGTAGGATCTGAAACTGCTTCACAGAGAGCTGTGTGCACTGGGGGGCCACAGGAGGGAAGGGAGAGCACTGCAGTGGGACACACACCAGCATGGCCAGGAAGGGCCAACAGCCCCATTTCCAGATGGTGCTGCCACGGTGGGAGGTGAGGGGTGGGCTCCAGGGTGGGCAGACCCACCCGAAGGGAGGGGTGCCCCCTCCTCCTGCCACTGCAAGGAGGCTCATAGTGCTAATTGCTGCTAATGAGGCACAGTGAACACACCTCAGCAGGCCCCAGAGTGCTCAGGGAGCAGAAACACCTTGGGGGGACCTTCCAGTGACTTAAACACCACTGCTAATGAATTAGACACTAATAATAATGAATTAAACAGTAATAATAAAGATGTGAAGAGGCTGAGTTATTTCCTCTTCCTCCTTCCCAGCTGGCCTGGCTCTGTGGAGATGGAACTGGGATGCACCAGCATCCCTTGGCATCAGCCTCTCCTCTGAGCAGGGCTCATGCCCTGCCCTCCCCAGCTTCAAACCTCACACCACTTTGTATTTTAAAACCTTTAGGGCATTCCTGCCCTGGAAACATCCCTTCTCTCACCCCAGAGACACCCTTTGCTGGGATGAGCTGCTCCCTGCTCTGCTCAGAGCCCTCCCAGAACGGGGTCAGACCCAAACCAGCAGCTCCTGCACCTTCCCAAAGGATGAGCACCACTGCTGCCCTGAGTCTGGAGCCTGGCCTGGGTTCTCCTGAGGGATAAGCAGCCCTAATGCACATTAAATGAAATTCCAGCACTCCCAAACCAGCGGGGTAAATACCCAGCCATGGCCACCGTGCCAGCGTTATGTCATCGCCCAGGAATCCCAACGGCGCCGGCACCAAAATACCACAGGGAAAGCAAACACAGGAGTTTGGGGCAGAGGGGAGAGGATATTCCAGGAGAGGATATTCCAGGAGAGGATGCAGGGACAAAGAGGAACATCTGGGATAATCAGATGGGTTTGCCACTCAAGCCCCAGTTCTGTAAAACCTGGTCCAAGCTCTCGGGTAGGATTTGCAAAATAAGCTCAAAGGCACACGAGGATTAATATTCCAAGTTTCCCCCTCTGACTGAATTTATGGCTGTCACCTGTTTGCTGACACCACGTGGGGGGAACACTGTGAGGGACCCTTTATCCATGTGTAGGCAGGTGGGCAGTGGGAGCTGCTGTCCCCAGGGGTGTCCCCAACAGGGATTCTTGTTATTGTTGAGAAACAATTAAAAAACCTTGCCAAAAATTGCCAAGAGTTTCATGACACCAGCAGCTTTAGGAACACAACCAACTTAGCCAAGGCTTCCCATGTTCCCCCATGATCCCAGCACACAGTAAATCCATACACTTTGTTTTTCCTGGTCAGGGAAGACCCGAATCTCTGGGCACAAAGGCACAGACCTGGAAGGCAGCGAACCACATGAGCCAGTCGAGGCGATAGTGGTAGGGGGAGATGAAGCATGGCCTCCTGCTCAGGTCCCCAGGCTTGCACTTGAAGTCATACTCCTCCCACACTGCACTGGGGTCATTGGGATCCAGGCTGGATGTCCCCTGAAGGATGACTTCTGTCCTCTCCTTGGTAATGCTGTGGGATGCAACGTGATATTGTTATTTGGTTCAAGTCATGTAAAATCACAGAAACCCTGAATGGGTTGGGTTGGAAGGGACCTTAAAAACCATTTTGGTCCAACCCCCTCGAGGACACCTTCCACCAGCCCAGGTTGCTCCAAGCCCTGTCCACCCTGGCCTTGGACACTTCCAGGGATCCAGGGGCAGCCACAGTTTCTCTGGGAACCTGAGCCAGGGCCTGCCCACCCTCCCAGGGAAGGATTCCTTCCCAATATCTGATTTACAAATACTGGTTCATGAGAGTCACTGGCCTGGTGGCACAGTTGATCCTCATGGGTTTGGTTCCAGAGAACCTCTGGGCCCAGCAGCCTCTTCTCTGTGCAGCAGCAAAGCACAGTTTGGGAAAGCTTCCAATTCCATGCCCTTCCCTCCATCCCCTGCACTTGGGCCAGTGCAAGCAGGGACTGGGGAGCAAAGAGGTGATTCCCACAGCAGGGGATGGGTCTGTGTCTCTGGCTCACAGTGTCTTCCCTCTGTGACAGAGCAAGAATGGCCAACTCCAGGTCACAGAGAGTTCCCAGGAAAATCCCACCACCGAGTCCTCCGTGACCTGCCAGTGACATTCCCTGCCCCAAAGAGCTGCTTTCCATAAGGGACACAGAATGAGGTGAATCTGCCCATCAAAGCTCTCCAGCTCCCAACAGCCTTAGAAACTTATAATACTTTGGTCTCTCCTCCTCCAAGCCAAGAAACCAAAAGTTTGGAAACACACAGCCTCCACCTTCTCCCCGATGCTCCCAGGGATAGATGCTCCCAACCCAAGGAATTCTGTGCTTATAATTGTTACCTACATTTAACAGATTTCTGGATTCTCCAGCCAAGTCCCATATTATACACTGGGCTGAGTTATGAGCCGTGGCCAGCTGCCCAATGCTTGGAAACACACTGTAAATCAGGGACACCAAATTACTAATAAAAGTATGTTCCTACTGTGTGATTCAAAATATGTCAAGTTTCACATAATCGTAGATTCATTATAAGCTGCAATCCTCTTTTTATTGGTTTACACAGGCTGGAATTACAAACATATTACAGCAGCATTTCATCACATGCTCTTTAGGTTCTGGTAACTGTTGAAACAGAAACCATAGAGTGAAGAAGAAAAAGAACAAACAACCCAAAGAAAACAATCTCCCGTAGCTTCCCCACTCCAGCCTTCAAAGAGCTTCAGGGGTTATTTCTGCCTCTCTCAAAAGAGAGGAGAAACTCTGGCATTTTCAACAACTAGTGTTGGTATTTTTAATATTTTTTTTCCTAGCTTTTTTCTCTCCACAGAAATTTCTGCTATTTGAAAAATGGGGGGAAACATCCTATTCATGTGATGTGTTCTCTGCACCTCCAGTGCTCGTGGTGAGACCTGCCCCTCCCCTTCACCTTCTGCTTGGCCAGACCATTAACAGCCAAACTGCTTCCCCTTCCATAAAATACATCAACTTGCTGTTGCCTTCTCCTGTGGGACCTTGCCCAGAGCCCTCCAACCAAGAGCTGCCCATCCCACCCCTCATCTCAGACCTCTGGGAACCTCCCATGGCCACCACGACCAGGAGGCGACAGAGCCAGAGGTCCACAGTGAGAAGCCTGGCCCTGTTGTTTCCCTGGGAACAACCTGATGATGCAGCCCTGATTTTCCTCATTTTCCCAGCTGGAAGAGGCTGGGAGGGCCAGCACACAAGGATTCTGCTGAGCCCAGCTGTGGCTCACCTAAGCTTAGAAGTCCCCAGAAAACCCAGGCTCAGATGCTTCAAAACGAGCCTGAGCCAGTCTGGTTCCACGTGCAGCTGGAGATGCTTCCCTTGTCCATCCCACCTTGCAGCCCTGACTGGGATTTCCTGAGCTGCAGGCAGCAGCCAGGCTGCTGTTGGCCTTGTCCTCTCAAATCTGCTTTTCTGAGGCCATTTTTACTTTTGTCTCCACAGTTTCCTGCAGCAGTGAATTCCCCAAGTCACTTGTTGAGCAAAGCACTTCCTTTTGTTGGCTAAAATCTGCTACCCAAGAACTGCTGTGAATATTTACATGAGGGAGAGCAAATGTGCACAGGGGAAGAGAAGTTCCCCATAAATAAAGAGGGCTGGTGATGGTGAAGAGTATCCACTGGATGAACTCTCATGTGGAGATTTTCATCCTGCTGTTCCATTCCCTACATCGACAGCCAATTAAAAACACCTCAAGGAAAAGAAATTGTAATTCAATGGGAAAGAAACTTCCTTTCCTCCTCCCTTCTCCCAAGCAGATATTCCATAAACTGTAATTCA